>WHVC01000132.1:0-67020 GCA_015178925.1 Russula emetica | reverse complement strand
ATCTTTGGCGGTAGCATAGCTATAATGGTCAAGGTAATCGATGATGAGGGGAAGGGGAGGTGAATGCGCCAGCATGGTTGCAACTGGTGTTCCACGTGCGCATACAAGGGAAAGGCGCAGGTAGGATGCTGAATCGAGCATGAGGTATCTCCATCTACGGCAGACTTTTACAAGCTTATACCACCACCGTTCGCGGCTCCAGTTCCCCCCTCCACGATCTGGGGTATCGCTGGCTTTGTTTTCATCCAAAATCACTGGCCGACAGAGGGAGAATATGTTAAGAAGGGAATCATCGTCGAGGATATGGATATGTGTACTGGGGTGTCTGTTGCCAGTCGGCCGTGGTTTACTAAGAAGCTGATAAGATATCAAAAGTAGGGAGCGTACCTCGGGTGTTGGGAATCACGACCAGTAGGTCCACCTTGGCTGATCTCTCCAACAGATGGAAGGTTGATGGGGGTAGTAGGCGAGAAGTGAGTCATGGATGCGTGCGAGTATTGACAGGATGTGGTTACTGTAAAGACGGGCGTGAGGCAAGAGACGCCAAGGTTCGGGTTGTGTCCCGGCAAGTCCCGAGACTTACCGCTTTTTGGGTGAGTGGTTTGTCTACTGTAAGTTATAGAGAACGGCATCCCGATATCCTCACATTTCTTCAAGCTTACCCTGAAGGATTGGTAGAATTTCTGTCAATTCGTATTTGTGCCCTTTTAAATAAATGGACAGGGCCTTATCATTTTATTGTGAGAGAATTCCGATTCGGGGATCCAAGCTCTGGACCAGCGGGGCTGAGATTCTGAGATGAATGATGTGTCCTTCTCTACTTCGTTAGGAGTTGGACTTACCAAACGTTGCGTAGGGAACAAAAATTGTGCTTGTAGTCGAGTACATATAGAACGAAGACTCGGAAAGATCATCGTTCTCAAGTAGAAACAGAATTGTAATGACCGAAGAGCAAGGAATGCAGGCGCACAGTACTAAAATTACATAGTAATTGAAAGTAAAAGAAACCGAAAAAAGCTGGAGCAAGGAAGCGAGTGATTGTGCAAACTACTATTTTATAGCCGTAATGGTGCCGTCCATTTGGGGAATGTTTGGCGCCATGATAACATCCTCAAAGACTGACAAGTGTAGTGAGACAAAAGCTAGCAGGCATGTGAGTAAGAGTTCGAGTTTTGGGACTTTGGTATACATTCGTTCTCTCCCGTCAGTTCTGAGATCTGAATCAGTTGAAAGGGGAACCCATAACTCAAAGGTAAGCCAGGGACGTCTGGTAGGCGATGTAATGGAGCGAAGGCCAAACTAGCGACGTCAGTGGTGCGATCGAGCTGTACGCGAGGACTTGTGTATGCTTGTCTTTTCAAATTTCAAAGGTAAGCATGGCATGCAGCGCAGCAGCGTGTAAATACGTTTCTATCCAAAGTGACATCATCGCAAATCATAAAGGTCAGTCCGGAAAGCTTTCAGCCGCGTCGGTTGATCCTTCCCATAATGAGGCCACTCTTGTACTTGCTTCAGCATCATCCGCGTACACAATTGGAACGTTCCAGTTCTTGATTTAGAACATAAGGACAGATGCCAACTGAACTAAGGACAAAAGCGATCTTCACTGACTTATTACGAGCGACTTTTGAAACTTCCAGAGTTTCTGATGACTGGTCATCCTATGCCACTGTCGCACGGACACGACCTCTTACTAGTACAGCATCTAATACCAAAACGTGGCTCCCCCATTCACGCACTGAGGACAACGTTGCCCAACAAAGGCACGGGACGCTCCAGGTGAAGAATCCCATTTAGGAAGGCGTCACCTTTGGTGGGTGAATAACGTTCACTCTAACACAACAACACAACACAACCAACGACAGTCCAGTTCGGATAGGGAGGGGAGAAAAAAAAAGTGAGTAACATAGCGGATGTGTTGTTGAAACAGGTATATGGAAGACAGAGTACTGATTTAGTAGCAGTGTAACTTTTGAAGGGGTGTCATGATTTAAGTGAGCGGTGTAAAGCAAAGAACGTGAATCGGTAGGTGTGGGGCGCAGAACGGAACATCGTCTTCCTCACTCGGTCGCGTCTGATTCGAGCCGTCGCGGGTGGCGCAGCACAATTCGCCTCGCCTTACTGCGCGTTTGCGAGATGGGCGAATCCAACTCGTAGTTTCCGTAGTCGAACTCAGTGTAGACATTTCGCAGGAAGACGTCACCGATTACCCAGAATCCTGGTTGGACATGAGACTTGTGGTTAAAACGGTCAAAAAAAGGGTTTAATCACCTGTGTGGGTTGGTATTGTGCCAAAACCACCAACGCAAGTAGTAGTGCCTAAACTCGATACTATTGCGCCGACGTTGTAAGTCTTGGGGGAAATATTGAACGTAGTACCGTTGAACTTCATGGATACTGTCACATCCGTGTTGCACGGGACTATCATTTGCAGTGCACGTAAGTCAGTTAGCTACTCTGACAGTCCAACATCGTGACAAGCGTACTTGTCCATAGGCCGGTGTCTTGCAGCGGGGTCGAACCAGGGATCTTGGCGTAGATATTAGAGATAGACTCTGGTCACCAAGGATGTAGGTGGTGCCCGTGTCAATAATTGCGTCCTGAGTGCTGACTGAAATGACATTTCCGTTAACTAATATGGCATCAAACGCGGTCTGCCAATAACCCTGTACCGTGTCCATGTTAAAACAAAGGCAAGGGGCACCTCGTACTATCCTCACCTTTTTCTCCACATGGACAAAGGTCAAGTCACCCGAGTACCTACTGTTGTCCCTTCCTCCGATGATCAGCTCAGAGTCTGACTCAGCCAAATAGAAACCGAAGACTGGTTCCTCAAGTTGGCCCTGTTCGACGAGCGTTTCGAAAAAAGTCGGTGTGTTGAACTGAGCGAGTTCCTTAAATCCCATACCCATAAGGCCATCCGCCCCGAAATACGTGGAGTTGAAGTTGTCGGAGTAGGTCGAGGCCACGAGCAATGTCTGATTAGCAGCCTATTGAGGGACTCCTCAGTTACCCGTCAGGGCGCCCACTGGCACCCAACATGCACTAACCTTGAGCCTGCCGGCAAAGACATCATCCGTGAAAAGTTCTCCCTCAACTTGAACTTTACCTGTACCGTAGCCAGATATGGAGTATACCCTCAGATCGTTTGCCGTGGAACTTTGGGTAGGATTGTAGATATGGTGTCCAACGCAGTTCGGGCAAGAAGGGCCAGGGAGGAACAATGGGGCGCTCCCGGTGTCAAAGTCGACTGTCACATTTTGTGATCAGTTTCCACATCCGCGCTGCTCGAAATAGTGACCGACCAGTATATGAGGCGGCAGGAGTCCCGACAGAGATGTTACCATACCACATTGTATTGTGATGATAGTTGGTGAGAGAGATTGTGGCACTACCGCGGTGCATGTTCGGATGCCCTTGCCTTGACACAAGGGGGTGAGGTTTACCAGTGTTACTTTCGAAGGCATTAAATCCTTGTTCAATTTTCCTGAATGGATACTTCGTTAAGGATCCATCCTTCTCAAAAAGAGAACAGGGAATACAAACGCAATGGTATGATGGACGCTAGCTTGCAGGTTTTGGACATCGACAACCCCATCGGCGTCAGAAAGAGTCGAACGCTTTGACAAAGGGATGGAAAGTACACTGCGCGCGGAGTTCTGGACGGGGACTGCCCCTACGAGGAAGAGAAGCGCCGCAAGAACAAAGGCGGTGGGGAAATACATTAGGAATTTTAAAAGAGTGACAAGGAGACTTGAGGAACTCGGATTCTGTGCAGGTAAAAATGACGTTCGAGGCTGGTTAGGCCAGTCTTTTATGTCCCAAGAAAGTTATGATTCAGCATCTTCCACCCTCGGGATGGGGACGTCGGAAGAATGTATGTTACTGTATATGAGATGTGGCGTTAGTACAAGTTACTGTATAAGGCAAAGAGGCCATCTTGTAGGAACGACCACCAATTTTTCGTGCGGTTTTCCTGATGCAGGAATTGTATTCGAAGGGGCCAGCGAGTATACAGTACAGATCAGAAGTGGTGGTAAACATGGTGAGAATGGCGGGGTTAAGGATATTTACACTCCGACCGCCACCTACCGTGCCAAAAGGTTGAATAGCCGAATAAAGAACACTCGCATTCCCGTTGTCAAGGCAAGTGCAGTACTTCGGCATCAGTACAGTACTTTATTGTCATGGTTCTGGGACTTCTGAGTACAAGAGTGGTACCCAGTGCTGTGGAGGTCGGGTGCACTGGCATGCCAGTGGGTAGTACCCACTGGCATGCCAGTGCACCCGACCTCCACAGCAAATCCTCCGTCTCTTTTGCATGCGACAATGCGACTCGGAAGCGCATACATTGCATCTGCTAGTCGCAACACCGCCGAAAGCTCATCCCAGAACTCGAAGACGAGCGGGACAATTATCACGAAACGATTGTCAGTTGCTATCATCGGAGATCCGCGGGAGACGAGCATGAGATGAGAATGCCATCGTGTCTAAACAGAGATCGAAGCACGCAAACGTCACAATCCGAGGAGCCGAGGTGGTAAACAAGGGGAGATGGGAAAGAGAAGTATTTGACCACGTAAAACTGATATATATGTATGTAGGAGTGCCATAATATGTTCGGCGTCAGACCGGTTTGATCGTGGATGCTTCAAAATAGCTAGAGTAATTCTTTGTTGGGCAACGGTTAGATTGAATCGGGGACCGCATTACCTCCTAGTCGGCGGTATGAGTATCTACACTTTCCAGTCGCTCGTATGGCTATTGATAGGGCATCCCGTACTGTATGACTTCGGTTTTCCTTGCCTACAAGTACCGTAGTAACTCATTCCTTATCTTATTGTCCCCGCTCCTTCGCACCCCCTCCCCACGTTCCCCCAGGTCGAACCTGACCACACTACGAGTTGCGCCTGCTCCGAGTCCTCGCAGCCGCCTGCAACTGGTCAGCCATGTGCGTCACCCTCTCACTGGCAGATGAAGAGAAAAGGTCCACCGAGATCGATAACCACACCACGGATCATCAAAGTGATGATGCCATGGTCCGTAATGTTCCAACTGGATTGGAAAAAAGGAAGTAGCTCATATACCTGGTTGGGCACAGGACACTACTGTCGACGACAACGATGACCCAAATTTTGACCCAACGGCCCCTGCGCTTGAGGATGAATCCCCCTATCCAGAAGTCCGTTCTGCGGTTGCCAACACAGATGATCCCACAATGCCGACGTCTACTTTCCGTGCTTGGGTCATCGGTCTTATTTGGGCTGTCCTCAGATACCCTTACGTCAGCATCGATCAGGTTTGTGAAAAATTCGTTCTCCCTTTTGGGGTTCCAGACTTCCAGTTGCTAAATCGAATCCTGCGAGAAGTTTGTCCCGATGCTGTTGAGTCTCCCAATTGGCAAGGCCTGGGCTCGCTACCTGCCCAATATTTCCTTCTTTGGTATCCCGCTTAATCCTGGGCCGTTCACCATTAAGGAGCATGTCATCATCACCATCATGGCTGGGGTCGGAGCTGGACCTGCATACGCCGTTAGTGTAGCCCCAACTTGGCAAATTATGTCAGGGTTGTTCTGTTCTGTTTGAGCTCTTACAATCTCCTTCAGATTGAGATTATCGCCGTTCAGAAAGTCTATTACAATCAGCATCCCCATTTGCCTGTGAGTTTTAGAGCTTCTTCTGCTCACCCTTTCGGTTAATTGATAATTTTTACTATCCATAAAACAGACCAGTGGTTGTTGGTCATGTCAACCCAGCTGATTGGCTTTTCGATAGCTGGGATTTACAAGCGCTTCGTTGTCATACCACCATCCATGATTTGGCCTGAAAACCTTTTAACAGCCGTGCTTTTCAATGCATTGCACGGTCAAAAGACCTTGGGTACCCAGGCTTGCGGAGGCATTTCCCGCTTGCGCTTTTTCTACTACGTTTTTATCGGCTACATCTTTTACAGTCAGTTTTTTTTTGCCTTGGAATCTTGCTTTTTTTCTGCGGCTCTAGTTTATTATTATTTCTAGACTTCTTGCCGTCCTATCTATTCACCGCTCTCTCGAGCTTTTCGTGGGTTTGCTGGATAGCTCCAAACAATGCCAAGGTCAACCAGCTTTTTGGGGTCAGCCATGGTTTGGCCATGGGTTTACTCACCTTCGACTGGGGTCAAATCGCCTTCAACACCTCCCCTTTTCCCACCCCTTGGTGGGCTGCGGCCAATATTGGCATCACCGTCGCATTTTTCTACTGGTTCCTCGTTCCCATTCTCTATGTGAGACCACCTTATTTTTCTCCTTTCGCGTTTCTTGTTTACCTGAGTATCGGTTTTTGCAGTACACCAACATTTGGTACAGCGCTTACCTTCCCTTGGTATCCTCAGACACTTTCGATAACACAGGGAAGCAATATAATGTCTCTCAGATCATCAATTCCGATTCCTCATTCAACCTCCAGGCTTACAAGTCCTACAGCCCCATCTTCCTTTCCGCATCGCTCGCCATTTCCTACGGCCTTTCGTTTGCAACCATCACCGCCACCCTTACACATACTTTCCTCTACTACCGCAAATATATATGGACTCATGCTCGTCGCCCACTCTCTGAACAACCTGATATCCACGCCCACCTAATGTCCGTCTACAAGGAAGTCCCGAGTTGGTGGTACTTGACGATATTCGGTTTGCGCCACCCTTTTTTTTTCAATATAAAAAACGTATGCTGATACTCTCTCAGTAACCATGTTTGTGTTCGGTGTCGTCGTTATCGAGGTGTGGGAGACAGATCTCCCTGTATGGGGATTCGTCCTCGCCCTCTTGATCTGTGCGTTTTGTCTCGTCCTTCGTCAATGTGCGCTTTCTTCCCGAGTTCCACATTCGTTGTATTTTAGCCTTCGTGTATACTCTCCCTTTGAGTGTGATCCGTGCCACTACAGGCCTGCAAATCACGCTGAACGTCATCACGGAGCTGATCATCGGATACGCCCTTCCTGGCCGCCCGATTGCGATTATGTTGTTCAAGACGTGGGGTTTTATAGCCATGACGCAGGCGCTGGACTTTACGAGCGATTTCAAGCTTGCTCACTACATGAAGATCGCACATCGCCCGATGTTCTTCTGTCAGGTTGTCGCCACCATTGTTGCTGGTACCGTGCAGCTTGGCGTGCAAGCATGGATGTTCTCCAATATTGAGGACCTTTGCGATGCCGATCAAAAAGATGGCTTCATTTGCCTACCAACCACCGCGTTTGGTAACGCATCAATTCTCGTAAGTAAGCTCGTCGTGGTTGGCGCATACTTTTTGAATTCAGTGGCTCAAAGATGTTGTGTTGCAGTGGGGTGTCATTGGGCCGCGACGTCTATTCGCACGGTCAGCTCTACTATGGCCTCGTCTTCTTCTTCCTTGTCGGCATCCTTGCACCATTGTTCCAGTGGACATTACACAAGAAGTTCAGAATAGACTTCCTCAAGTACATCAATCTCCCGGTCGCCTTCGACAATGCGGCCTCCATACCTCCTTTGACCCCCCTTAACTTCATGCCCTGGGTGTTCGTCTGCTTTATCTTCAACTATGTCATTCGTCGACGGCACTTTGACTGGTGGGCAAAGTACAACTGTGAGTCTCTTCGTGATGAAGGCTATCGGGATGATTTTATTTTATTTTCTGACGCGCGACTGGCCTCGGTTCTCGGGGTGGGTGGGTTACTTTAGATGTGTTGGCCGCTGGATTGGATGCAGGTTATACAATCGGTCTCCTCATCATCTTCTTTGCTTTGCAATACCCAAAAAATGGCACGATTGGCCTGAACAGCATTCAGAAATGGTGGGGTAATACTGTTTACATGAAGACGGCAGACTATAGGGGAGTTCCCTTTAAGAGCCTTCCAGAAGGAGGAATGTTCGGTCCGTCGAGCTGGTAATGAATGTTGTGCAGAGTAGAAGTGAGCTAGAGTCGGTAAGTCCTTTCACCACTTCCCGCCTTCAAGTTTCGTGTTCAGTCACACATTTTTTCGGTTGTTACTGTAAGAGGGTGTTTAGCTGGCCCATGGCCCTGCATGTCACCTGGCGTTATTGTTATGATGGGTGTTTGTATGTTATATTTGGGCACAACACACGTTTCTTACTTCCTGATGCTTTTCATTACTATGATAGCAATTATTCGACTTTAAATTTATTGCTTAGAACTGCCTTCTATGTCACTTTACTTATATCAAGAGACAACAGTTTCTCCAAGTGTACTATGCAAGTCCCCAAAGAGGTTTAATGCTCAAAGCGGACAAATACATCAAGCCGCAACGTCAGTCAGCGAAGTACACGGCGAAATTAGGACATGCTAAGCCCCATCTCCACAGCAGAGTTTATATATCACCATTTGTCTATGTGGAGAGAAATCCCGTTCGAGTCCATGGCAGTTCAAGCAGGCACACGTGGAACCCATTCTCGACTTCGACCTTTTAATCCAAGCTAGGATCTCGTTCTCGTGCAGGATTCCCGGCCAGCTCAACGGTTGCGGTTCGTGACCGTGACAAGATGAGAACTATCATCCTGCCCATAGACGTAGATAAAAAGAGTGATATAGAAGCATGTTTAAATACATGAGTCGGCTATCTAAATTTAAAGTTCAGAGAGGGAGGGAAATATCGAGATGGGGTGGAGAGAGCGAAGAAATGACTGGAAAAAAAATCGACGCGTGCGATGCATGACACGTGACGACTGGAATGTACACTAGGGGAATACAGTACTGTAAGGCTTCGGCTAAAGACTGCCAGCGCGTGGCGGTCTCGATATAAATAAAAGGTGCTATATCATACTGGGGATAGGAGAGAGCGAAGAGAGGAAAGCATCAAGCAAGAGAATAACACGAGCAAGATAAAAAGGGGTAGTATAGGTCGACTCGTTAGTCCTACCCTTGCTACGCGATTCTAGGTAGAATAGAGTCGGCCCCCGTCGAAGGGCTTACCGAAACTAAAGCGCTCCGGACGGCTCAGAATGTGGAGTGGAACGTGTTTGAGCGATCTGAGGGAGCCATCCTTTCGCCATCGTCATCCCGCAACACAGATACATAGACCACTATGCCAGTCCACCTTTCATTCTCATCAGTCACGACCAGCCACATCCCTGCGGCGAGACAGAATCAACTTTAAAGTTCGTCATGAGTTAAATTATACCCCTCAACATGATAGATACACCATGCATGACATACCATATCATTCAAACAATACGAGAACTGCACCGCTATTATCACTGACCATGACCAGGTGATACTTTTCCGCCAAGCTTTTCCGCGTGTTGAAAGGAAGGGATGTATATTGCCAATGATGGACGGTCAATAAAGATGTTACAACTTGAAGGGCACGGTGAGCTTCATGTTTGTTCGGAATCAGACGGCATGAAAGGCTGCAATTCACGTGAGAATGAGATAGCGTCGCGTGAGATACAGTAGGCCCAGGGGAGACGAGGCGATGAGAGTGCGCCGATTTCTGTTCACCGGCACGGAGCGGAGCACGCTTGTGAACGAGCGCAGTTCTCACGTCATTCAACGAGGAAGAAAGACAGCGACGGGTTTCTTGGCTAATGAAGTGGTCGGGTCGACGGATGGATGGATGGCCTAAACTCGACGGAGCACGTAAGGAGGTCCAGTCTCCTGTGAGACGGTGAGAACGGGGAGGTGACGTAGACTTTACAACCTCCCACTCGCTATGGATAGATAGATATTTCACGCATGGGGCATTTTCTTACCTTTTGAAAAGAGTGAGTGAGGACGCGAGGGTGTCATATACTAGTAGAGAAATGAACGGACGTGAATAGAGAGGGCGGCTCTTTTACTGTAAGTCGGCAAAGGGACGCGCCACGAATGATGTCCGAGAAAAGTGCGGGTACACTGGGCGCCGGGAAGAGCGCTATAAATAGCACACGCAAAAGACGATGGAGGTGTATATTGTCCGCATATCTAGTGAAGTGTTTTGTCGGCTGATGTGGAGTGAGAGTGCGTGAGTGCAGCATTTGGGGATGGAACAAGCTTCAGGTATATCTGTGCATGCTGTGATAGTAAGTTTTCTGAGCGGGTACATGGGCTCCGGATTACAGGGGCAGAGCGGGCCACCCTACACTACTCCACGAGCGACTGTGCGCTCTCCTTGCCAATCGTCGAACCTGTCTCAATCTCCCAGGATTTCCAGACGGGGTTCTCTAGCCAAATGAGGTTGACGAATGGGTTTACCCGGAGCCGACTGTTTGCCACCTTCCCATCATGGTACTGAAACGTGGCTTTGCGCCTCACAATCTATTTTAGGAAGAGATTCATCGATACATCGATCGATAACGTTCCACTGAAACATGATGGGATTTTGAGGGGCAGGTGTTGGGGGAGGGGGTGAAATTTGAAAAAACACAGCGTCTCGGCTTCGAAGATCGGTTCACACGTCGATAGTTTGAAGAGCAGGGGGGTATCCGAATAATGGGGAGCTCAAGTGAGAGGATATTTTTTCTTCGAATTCTTCCGCGCGTCTTCGCGGCCCGCACCTTGGGGAATGTATGTCGCATTAAGCGCTGGATCATGAAGATAACTGGAGGAAGGGAGTCGGTTCCGGTCGCCTCCCCTAAGTAGAACGAACACATGCGATGACGGCTTTTTCCTGTGTTGCACAATGCCACAATGCCTTGCATAACTGCTGAGCATGCCAATTACGTAGACTTTTCCAGAAGAAGATGAAAGATGATAAGAAAGGACGAACTAGAGGACGCTCTTCCCTGGGCCTGCAATCGGCTCAGGAAAGAGCGTACTCTGGTTCGCAGTCGAAAAATCGCGATTCATGACATTGCGGGAGTGAAGGGTGGATGCACAATTTCCATGGATGCACGAGCATACTGGAAACTGGAAGATTTCCATTAATTGAAAATACTGACAAGCAAGGCAGTATATTTAATCAATGGAAATCTACCAGAGAACAGAGATGGTCCGATGCGGTAAGTCTCGAATCCAATACTGTGATTCTTTGGACTACAGCCGAAGACGAGAATCGGGGTGCTAGCACCTTGACACCTTGTGGGGATGTCTGATTCTTCGAAGGCGAGACAACAGGTAAATTAAGGGATCACGAACCGTCAAGTATGCGCTGTCAATGCTTCAAACCTTGTTACGAACGTCTTGCACCTTTTGTCAATGTTATTGCGCCACATCTCGCCGCCCTCAAGATTGTGTGGGTGATCTTGAGAGGCTCGGCAGTCGCCATCCGACCCTTTCCTAACGCCTCAGAAAGTGGCATCCTCATCCATTATCCTCTTTAAGAAACCGTAGCCACGGTCAGCGGGACATCGGTGGAATGAAGGAAGAAATTTCTCGATTATGCAGCTGAAGGGAATCGATAAGGACGGCAACTCGCGACATTTCCGCCGATGAGGCCCGAGATATCTAAAGGACAGAAATCAGGGGAAAGGGGAACTTAAACTCAGGAAAATTTTGCTCTGACCGAGAAAGGGAAGGATTGGGTCGGGAGAGAAAGGCGCAAAGCGTGTGATGGATGCGATGATGCAAGGACAGGCCGCCAGTCTTGAGTTAACATTGTGTATGCGCTCAAAGGAGCACTGAAGATGAGATCGAAGAAAGAATTGGGGGCAGACGGGTGTGGTGTACACGATATGAGACGGCGTGGCAGTGAGAGGACAACCTCCATCGATCGTAACCGCTCGGTTTTTTTGGGCGTTACCATCACGTGACTCTTGGTAACAAATTGAACGCTACCGAACCCATTGCCTACCTCATACCTCACTGTATGATGACTATTTGTATGAGTATTCGCCAAGTTTTCGCAAGAGATCGCGGGTGAGTTGTTTGCGCAGTAAGCGACGTCCCCAAAAAGGAAAAACCACGGCACCCAGGATTCCCGCGTGGTCCCCCACCGTGGTACTAACTGGGCGGCACTCTGGTTAACTGCGCAGATCGAACGGGATGCGGTGCTTTCAGAGCCCTATGGCCGTGGATACTGAACCTATGTGGAGAAGTGCCTATATCCTGCCAACCTCATTCGTAGATTACTGTACTAGTACAGTAAAGTACAGTACTTGGAAACATATCAAATAGGATATGGGTATCTTTTAGTAGTTGTTCGCCCGGGACGTACCTGGAGAGAACAATTAGAACATGAGGTGTTGAAGCAAAGCGTCGCTTGCATAGAGTGCAAGACCCTCACTCATTACCTGAAATTATACGCCTGTCCACTTGCACTTCAACCGTCTCAGACACAGGTAGCCCTGTCGGTGGTACCATTGTAACTTATCAGCCCCAGCGGGTACCGCCGTGATGAGGTGACCACAACACGCAGACGAGTGAAGAGGGAAGAGGTGACGACACGGCATCTCTCATACAGTACGGGGAGAAGATATCGAGGACGTATACGACTTGGATTGGTCTCGTATCTCTATAACAGATAAGTGCTTTTTAGAGAGACGAAAGCAAAGGAGCTCATTCAAAGGCTCAGACTCGCTCGAGGGACGAGGCCTCGATGAGGTTCCAGAGATATTCATATTCTCGTCCGTTGCATCCTCAATATTGTAAGTACGCAACCGTGCGCATTGTGAATGCAGGCAAGTACGTCACATCAAAACTGGGATAGGAACTCCTAGACTTCATCATCTCTTTCCCTCTGCAAAATACCTATACAGTCAGTCGGAGAAGTCGCCGTCACATAATTTCATGTACTTGAGGGGTGCCGGACTTGTTCTCCTCCTTTTCATCTAACTCTCCCAAGGCAAATTAAAGAATGCTTTCACGGTGCAAAAACAGGCTCAGGGAAAAGCAACAAAGAAAATATTAGTACTTTCATTCGCTCGAACAGCGATTATAGAATTCTTAGACGAATCTCACGCCGGGGGCCAACGTTGTAAGAGACGAGGTTCGAGTAGCTCTCTGTGAGGATGCCTGATGCATACAAGGGAGAACAGCTGGTTGGAAGATCAATCGATCATGAACTGTTAACTTGGTCAGACTAAACAATGCCTCGAACGTCGTTGCGACATATCTCACCCCTTCTTGAGGGTGTCTTACACCCTGTTTGCAACACCCTCTGTCTCGTCGTCGACCTCCCTCAGTGTAGGCGTTCAGAGACTCCCCCAGTCACGATCCAAACATCCTCCTGGACTGGACCAATGAGTCGGCAACTGAAAGACGGATCAACGCACCTTCGTCCTTCTTACGCTCTTTCGCCATAACGATAAACAAAACTTAAACTTCCACCGTGATCTTCACCACGACCCTCTCTAGATGCGAAATGAAAAAAAAAAAAAAAAAAGGTTTGTCGACGTGCCTGATAACTTCGAAAAGCGTGTGGCCAGCACCTTGGCCAGCACTGACATCATTATAATAACCACTTCACACCAAAGACGAAATAACATGAACGATGAACGATGGCAACTCACTGCCAAAAAAAAAGAAAAACCTTCGCTAATGCTTATTAGTTCCCCAAGTGCGACGCTGAAAAAGAAAAGAGAAAGAAAAATCGGTATAAGAGCGCATTAGCCGAGTTAGTACAGCACAAGCCACTTTGTCAATCTCTCACGAAACCAAGGGCTGACAAAATGGCTTGAGCTGCTCTTTTGGCAAATTGCACAGAACCAGGAGCAGGAGGCGGGGACTTTCGCTCTCAAAACAGAACGTATTCTTTGAGAATGGGATGGAATCGGAGAGATTTGAGAGGCTTGCGATGCGAAGCAAGGATCATCTGGATCTTCCCTTTCTGTGAGCTTCCGAAGCAGCAGAGTAATGAAGATGGGATAAAAGTTGGACTGCGACGGACGAGGATGCAGTGCAGGACGGAAGCAACAAGCAACAACGTACATTCATCAGCTTAGTCATCCAGATCCACTTGAAATACAAAATCCAACTACTTCGTGGCATCGATCATCATTACAATATTAATTTGTGTTACAGACTGGTATAGAAAATTGAGGGATCCTTGAGTCTCCGTATTCCATATTCCACATGCTATATGGAGAAGTGTCGTCTGTCATAAAAGCCTTTTTTTTACCATGCCAACCAAGCGAGGAAGCTGCGGGGATAAGTGCGAACGACGAGTTTTCGTATCTCGTCCAAACTGCAAGCAGAAACGAAAGAAGCCCCATTAAAAGATACGAACAAGACCGCGATGTGAGTTTACTTACACAATCAATGCCAAGGCGAAGGCCATGGGTATAAAGAAGTGTTCTGCGGGGATATTACTCGTTTGGAAGATGTGATGGCTGGGGAAGGGGAAGCACAAGTCAAAGGCTGTCAACTTTCGCGAGAAAGAGGAAAGAAAGAGAGAAAGACGTACAAGACGGGTACGTAACAGAAGAAAATGCCAATGAGCAGCGCGCAGATCGCGGCGGGTATCACGACGCGGTTCACGCCCCACGTCGGTGGCCGCTGGAAGATACTCGACCTTCGCGTGCGCGTCGAGAGCAGGTTGCTACAGACAATTTGAATTACCCAGGCAAAAAAAGTGAAAGAGAAATGATCGCGCACCCCCACTGCATCACGACTAGCGTAAAAAAGTACACGCTTTGCGCCTCATAAAGCAGATCATTCGTCAAGGCCGCGGGATAATTACCAAACTTCAGAGCCAGCGAGGAAAACGGCACGCCATTACGCTGCAAGTACCAAAACGACCTGGACATGCATGCATATACACATCATTATCAGAATATTTAGGAACGTTTTGATAAGAAAAGGGAGTTGTGACTGACATCGACATGGCGCAAAGTGACTCAAGGATTCCGAGAAAGCCATAAGCTTGAAGGAGCAAGCGACCATTAGCCAGGCGCTCCTTTCGTACGTTACGCGGCGGGCGGGACAACAAGCCAGTTTCTGGCGGTTCGAAGCACATACTCAACGCGGGAAGGACATCCGTCTGCAAAGTCCCAAATCAGGTTCGTGTCAGCCACATTTTCAAGACACGCGAAATAAACCCAGGGAGAAGGAGATTTTCACCACTTACGCCAACACAAATCAAGATCATCTGAATGTTGCTGAGCATCTGCGGGACTCGATTACCACGTTCAGCACGATAGGCATGAGCTCCGAGAAACTAGCCATCCATAACATATATAAGTTAAAATTCCATAGGCCGCATCTGAGGACGCTCACGCACCTGCCAGCGGGAAGAAGATACAAAATTGTCTTCTTCAGGTTATCGTACACCAGACGGCCTGTGAAAGCGGTGGGTTAGACCTCTGACCTCTGACCCATAAAGCACAGGACAGGCGGTAGAGACCAAAAAACGCACCATATTCCAGTGCGACAACAATAGCCGAGAAGTCCTCAAGGAGGACCATATCCGCCGCCTCACGCGCGACGTCTGATCCACTACCCATTGCAATACCACAATCCGCCGCGCGCAGAGCGGGCGCATCATTAACACCGTCGCCCGTGACACCGACGACTCCACCACGAGCCTGCAAAGAACGCACGATACGCAGCTTCTGCTCTGGAGTCGTGCGCGCGAAGACGACTTCTTGATACTTGCATAGGATGTCCTCCTGCTCTTCCGTGAGCGTCTCGAGCTCTGCACCCGTGACGACGATGCTCTGTGGCAGCGCATTGTCGCTCGGCTCGCGCGTCATTATTATCTCTTCCTTCTCCTTCTCCTCGGTCGTCCGATCCAGCAGATCCGAAGCGTGGCGTACTGTTGCCACATTAGAGATGATGCCCGCCTGCGCGGCGGCGATGGCGACAGCCGTGGCAGGATGGTCTCCAGTCACAACGAAGAAGCGAATCCCGGCACCACGACATACACTACGATATACAGGAGCAATGTCAGAGCGGCATGGACGCGGAGGGAGAACCTTTCAATCTTTACGCACCGAACGGTCTCAGGAATATCTGGCTTCAGTGGATCGATCAGGCCGACGAGACCGACAATAATGAGTTCCGAGTTGAGTCCGTCGATAAGCTCGTCAAAGCCTTCCGCATAAGGGTCCATATGCTTAGGGAGAAGGTCACGTTCTATCACGCGCCGTGCCAGTACCAGCACGCGGCGACCCTGGGCGGCCCACTGCTCCTGGATGGCGACGATGCGCAGGCGGGCAGCGTAAGTGAGGTTCAGAGGTCTGTCGCCTCCAGGCGCGAGGACGTGCGTGCAGCGCGAGAGGAGAATGTCCGGGGCACCCTTGACACAAAGTAGAAGATCGCTGGGGCCGTACGAGTCCCATGATGCAAGTGGCGCAGGAAGTGACCCGGACTCGTCTATTGGTGAAACCACTTCCGACAACGTGAGCATGAATTTCGTCTAGAGACAGTCGAATGATTAGTATTCGAGGGCATCGCTCAGGTTTGAAAGGCTCACTTTAGAGTTGAAAGGGATCTTGTGTACATGACGCCACCGCGCACGAATGGTATCACTGGAAATAAGGTTATCCGCGAATCCGAGGATTGCCGAATCTAGTAGATAGAAGATGCGACAGTCGTGAGAAGACGAAGTGCTTATTTGTTGATCAGGCACCAGTTGCCTTACCAGTTGCATCTCCGATAACGTTTCGCTTCGAATCTGATGGTGAGCCCTCAAAAGTAGCTGCATTGCAGATAGCGGAAACCGCAGGAAGTTGGCGAAGATTCTCGGCCACTAGAGGCTGTGCCGATTCCAGCTGCTCGCGGAGTTTTGGCACGGCGAATGTGGTATCATACATCGCGGCGTCCTCGACGTGCATCTTATTCTGCGTCAGCGTGCCGGTCTTATCCTGTGCAAAAATTAGCGCTGGAAACCGAAGGAAGCAACGGGACATACCGAGCACAAAACGTTCACAGAACCCAGAGTCTCGACAATAGAAAGCGACCTGACCGCATCGACATCTCACTCAACATTTTGATATATGCGTTGTAGACGAGGGCACTCACTTGCATAAAACCTTGTGTTTGCTCAGGGTGTGCGCGACTTTAGCCAAGGACAGTGTCACCGCAATTGGCAGCCCTTCGGGGATGAAAGCGACTGACAATAATTAATTAATTCAAATGGACCAGGGCGATGGAGAGATAAATTACCCATGACTGAGACGATATCGATAAGAAGCGTCGGGGTGTTGATGTAATTCGGATAACTATTCCTCAACCTGCATCGAGAAAAAATATCCTGAGCATCGCCTCACTCCATCACGGCAGAGGAGCACTCACCATGCGGCCCATAGGATGACGATTATAATGGCCACGAGTGTCGCAAGGCTGGCGATGATCACAACAAATCGGAAGATTTCGCGCTGTAGCGTCGTCATCGATGGCGACTCAGTCGAAGAAAGCTTCGCGATGCGCCCACTGGGGTGTCATGGTTACGGAGTGAGACATTGATGATCGGGTTGAGATGAGAATCTGCACGTACAAAACGGTGTTGTCACCGATTTGGAAGACGAGGCCGAGGCCGGATCCATTGACGCAAAGTGTCCCTTGAAGAGCAATGTTCTTTGTCTAAGGGACAGCATCAGAAAGAGGGAACACATGTAAGAGGAGGTAAGTCTGGACGGGACACTACGTACCTCGAGGATGTTGTCATTCGTCTTTTCTAAGCGTCCTGCGATCGGTTCGCTCTACATAGGAGCGACTATCGTTAGCGGAGAGAGAAAAAACGAGCGTGCGGCGTATGTGAGCGTGTCACGACATACCTCCCCTGTTAGCACGCTCCTATCGAATCTCAGGTCACCAGAAACGTCAATGAGCTTAACGTCCGCGGGCACCTTCTGGCCCATAACCAAGTGAACAATGTCTCCGGGGACGAGCGAAGCAGCGGGGAGGCTTGTCTGCACACCATCTCGGAGGACAACTACGTCAGCGGGGAGCATACCCTTTATAGAATCCATGACACGTGAGGTCGAAAAGTCCTGCCACGCGTTGAAGGCTGCCTGAAAGACGACGACGACAAGAAGAACGACAGCGAGGGCAAGATTAGATGCCTGTGGGTTCGGGTTCCCCAACGGCTTCCTGCAGGATCAAAGTCCCAAGTTAGGTATGAGCCGTTCGAAATCCCGTTAAGAAAGAAGGGAGGGCGGGAGAGTATCACATACCAGGCGATGAAACAGACGACGCTGGCAACCAGCAGCAGGCTGCCAAACCCGCCAAAAACCCAGCCGATGACCTTGCGCAGTATACGTTTCGGAGGCGGTGAGATCTGGTTAGCACCGTATTGCGTGGCGCGGCGCTGTGCCTGCGCAGCATCGAGGCCCGTCTTTGGCGCGACCGCCAACCGGCGGAGTGCCTCATCGATAGACACGCGGTGCCAATCGAGCTCTGACAGGTCTAGAGTAATAGGGAGAATGGGAAAAAAAGTTAGCGCTTTTTACCAGATCGGCGGGTGGGGCCCGGCCGGACCAACCTTTGACTGCGTTTTTGGACGGCTTGCCATTGCTACCTTGGTCCGGCTTCTTACTGTGTTCCAAATGCAAGCTCAGCGTGCGGTACTCGATGGGGAGACGCGCTGAGGGTGGTACGGTCGGCGCACGTATTGAGAGTGTTCTTCGTGTCATGAGGATAAGGTCGCCATCACGGTCGCGGTGCCTGGTCTCCGTTGGAACGATAGTGATCCGCTGGTTCTCGACGTCGTTTGACATAGCGAAGAGCGGGGAGGAAGAAAAAGCCTATGGTGATCCTTGGAAGAAAGAGAATGCCAAAGCAGCTGGGGTATTTCCTGCATTATTTAACGAGTGAGAGTAAGGGGCTTCCGGTCTCTGCCATGGCCCCGAGCTCCCAGTGAGAAGGTAAGGCCATTGGTTGGAGCGGAACGAGAGAAATTTGCGCGTAGATTTTTTTTTGTTTGAAACGGAGTAGATCAATTTGGCCGGGTCAGAGGGTCAGAATCCGTCAGAGTTGTCTGACGAGGGAAATTCGCTCGTCGCCAAGAGTGTTACATCCTGTGACAAACTGACAATACACCGTCACGGTTCTTCTGGCCCTCGGATCTATATTTTGGACGTCATGGTGACAACCTAAAGTACTACAGTAAAAGGATCCACTCGGACCTACGCTCGTGTTTGACAATTTGACTACTCAAGCTGCGACACAACTGAACACGAAAACGACCTATGCCGCATTCCAATCACATTCCCTAATTTCCCTCCCGCCCTCACCGCCTCTCCTTTCAATTCATACATTCTTCTCTACCTCTCGTCTGGCAGACGTACACACACTCTTCTATCTCGTTTAGCCTTTTCGTTATGTGCTTACATTTCGTCTATTCAATCACCACCACCTTTACTATACAAAACCTAGACTTAGCCGGCAAGTAGTGTACATGTATTTACTGTAAGGCAGCCTCCTGCTCGTCGAGGAGGGCATCTTTTTCAATCGAGAAGTTCTCCCTCCCTCTCTTTTTAGTCACCAGTGTACTTTCTCCCTCCTCTCGGTGACTGCCTGTGGAACCCCCGTCCAGCGATGCCGGCCGATCTCGCACGTTCTGCTTCTCTCAGACAACTCTTCTTTTCCCTCTCGTTCCCCTGGTCCCTGGATGACACTCCCAACCTCGCTACAACTATCTTAGTTTCAACAAGCATGATTTATCAGCGGACAGGTTGATGATGTGCATAGACTTGTATGGAGACACGGAAAGGCCTGCACCACACACCACACTGCTTCCTAACTCATTTTCATTCGCTTGATTTACCACAGGCAATGACCCTAAGTCGATCCATTTGTCGCTGCTAATCGATGACCAGAGACCCTCTACAAAAGACGTTATTGAGTCATCGAGTCATCGCCTCAATTCCGACCCCCACTGTCAGGGTGACAGCGCCCAGCTGGTGTAAACAAATAGGAGCAGCAAATAGGAGCAGTACGTGCTGCCCGCGGCGGCGCCACATGCAGACACACGTGGCCGCGTGACTGCAGCACCGCCTATCACCTTTCTCTCTCACATCCTCGCACGAAAGTGGGCAAGAAATCCCTGGTAGACGCATTGTGCAGGTGTGCATCAGAGAGACGCTGCCACACCTTTCGGTATGGACGTACGGGCCGAGCCTGTCTTTGTAATCCGCCGCTATATAAATGCGGACTTCGAAAAACAAGCGCTCCAGCTTTTTCGCTGCATTCTATGACTCCGGTAAGACATTTTTCTTATTCTTACTGAGCAGAGGAAGAGGTCTGGATTGTGACTGGCTACTTTCTGGATATCACCACCACGGTTATCGACAAGGTGAAGGAGTCAATGACAATGTAGGCGGCGTCATAATCGCCGTTTAGGGGCTTGTCTGCGAACAAGTTAAAGTGCGTGATCCCCTTACCCAGATTTTTCTGCCTTCAAAATTGTCCACAGAACCCAGACAGACATAGTGCTCGTGCCTCATCTGAATGCTGCGGCGGCTCATTGAAGGTAGTAGCGGTAGACTTCCATTCCGTATAGAGCTGCATCTACAAGGAATGGAAGTCCACCATTACTTCCCTCTCATTATTTCACATATATATTCCACTTCACGATACCATGCAATGATTTGCAAAGAGCTGATTGTGAAGCGGAGGATGCTTTTTCCTGAACCCGGTTTCTGGTTCGGGAAACAGCATCCTCCGGATCGTCCTCCGTTCATTTTCTCTTTCCTCCTGCTGAAGCATCCACCATTGGCAGGCTCCTCTATCATTTAGAATTTTACGGCTTTGCTCGTTGGTGGAAAAGCCATTGTCCATCTCATGTTCTTATTATTTTGAGTGTAGAAATGCCAATATCTTAGAAGGTTGGAACCTACTCCCTTCCCGGCTTATCCAAAATCCTTGACACGGATGTGGCATACAGGACTGTAGGGTAGCAGTTGTTCATTCGGGGTAGGTTTGGGTGTCGTCGTGTTATGAGTTGGCCCAGGCGCTCAGCGCTCATCGATGCGCTCATCGATCATCCTTGGGCGCTGGCAACCCCAAAACCCGGTCAGGGGCGAAGATAAGCCGTGGGAAAGCGGTCGATAGGGACTACGTGGACTCCCACATTCTTTTCGTTTCTCTTTCGCCTCGCTCCCCCACTGCTTCCTATGCCTTCGAATCGTTACACACTGTCCAGTAAACTTATCCCAGTTGAGAGCTGAGCGTTGGGCGCTCATCAACATCAACAACCTATCGCGAAGTACGCTCATCAATTTTGATCAATAAGCTTGTACATCGTGCGTTGACCATTTCAACCTTCTCTCCCATCGCATTCCGCTGTCTGGTCTGCCCGCCCATCATTCCCACACAGCGATCCCCTTTGGAAAACCCACGCTTTTTCCCCACTCGTGACATGAGTGATCAATCGTGATCAATGATCATCGTCTCGTTTTTGAGTGCCTTTTCGTGGCTGTCTGCTTTTCATAGTCCTGCAAGGACCTTACAGGAGTACGGGAAGCAGACAGGCATAATGCTAGCCACACATTCACTCCTCCAGCAAATTGACTGTGACTCCGGTCGAATCTCTTACCGCCGTTTTTCATGAACAAGCAGGGCCCACTTTTTTTTGCCTCCGCTGACCTCGGCGCCAGGTTTCGTGTCTCCCCGACCCTTATTCTATAGCTTTTTCTGCCCGCAAATACAATTTATATTGCCCTCGCCATCCTCCTCTATGTGTGCGCCCTGCTCAGGTTCCTATTCGCGAATCCTCGTGACATCCAAGTATATTAGGTGGTCAAGGGACGTTGGTGTCAGTTACGATGGGCTCGTCGCTTTGTTCGAGTTGAACTCGAACAAAGCAACGGGGCAATTCAGAAAGTGTTCGATCGACTCGATCTAAGAGTCGATCGAACACTTTCTGAATTGTCTCGAGATCTATATCGGGGTTCCTCATTGTTGGTATAGCGCACTCCTTAGTTACGTCCAGACCCACAGTGTTAACCCTTATTGTCTCTAGGATGTTGCCATCAACGAGACATAGCCGTACAAGGAGACAAGCTACTCCCCACATTCTTTTGACCAGTGTAAGAGTTTATGCCAGGCCACACTTTGTCTTGGCCATGCATGTCGTGATAAGTGGCTCATTACATATCCGATTTATCTATACTTTTTTCTGACAGCTGCCAGCAACGCCTCGGGATCAAACGCCGCATCCGGTGCGGGTCTAAGTACTAGCTTCAGCACGGGTGCAGTCAATAAAAAGTCGTCCAGTGGCACATGGTGGACTCTGCTCTCAGCGGGGATGCTTCTCTCCGGAGGTGAGCAATGGGTTTCAACGGACGAACTCATTTCAACATTCCTCGATGAGTCTTCCTCTTCCGGGTCTTCGGAAGCCTCCCTTTCGACTTTATATGGTCTTTTTTTCCGACGATTTACTTCATATATACCTTTTTGTGTTTTGATAGGATCGTTGCTTTCCTTTTCAACCCCACCTGTATCCTTCTTTCTGTTAGGCGTGTGTGATGTCGATCCCGCCCGCTACTGTGTCGAGTTGCGGGAAGCCGATAGCTACAATACACGGTAATGATACGGTAGCATTCAGGGAGACGTCTCGAGGAAATTTTATGCGGAATACCAAGAGGAAATTAAATGTTAGCCCCGTCGATCGAGCTGGTGTGGTGTAATTGTTGTGATATCGCGCATTTGAAAACCGGGGGTTTCCGGTTGAGCCAAGCCTGAGCTCAGCATATACAGTACTCGCGGGATGGTGCTGTAGAATTTTGAAGAGATGAAAATTAGACTGGAGATAAACGCTCAGCGCTCAGCGCTCAGCTGGCGTTAAACTGAATAATGCTGTCCGTGAATAGGCGCTCGAGTTCACGATCTAGACCTACGGTCCTTGGGATGAGGCAGTCCACTGACAGCGCCTCCCAGGGTTACACGAGGACAACACGAGGCCAGCCAACCTCTCTCTCCAACCACATCCAACACTTGCTCGCCGACATGGGTCTTTGCTTATCAACCACCTCTCGCCTTCGATCCATTGAAGGAATCAGCCAAGGTACATGTGGCATGTCCCAACGGCAGAGGTACGTTTCCTCCTGTTATGCTTACCAGCTTGTGATTAATGGGCAATGAATAGTCCACATATCGTATCGATCCATATTCTCGATGATGATTCACTGCTCCACATATTTTACCTCTATCGCCCATCTTTTTTAGGCGAAGATGAGGTGGACTTCGACCGTCTCACAGGGGGGAGGGAGGGATGGCACCGGGGACGCTGGTGGTATCAACTCACACATGTTTGCCGAAGATGGCGAAACCTTATACTTGGTTCGGCATCCTACCTGCATCTTTCGCTCATCTGTACAAATGGCACATCTGTTGCAAACATGCTGGCACATTCACCCCCCCTTCCGCTCACTGTTGATTACAGCAGTGAAGATGGCATCACTGCAAAAGATGAAGAGGGGGTATTGCTTGCTCTCGAGCAGCGTGATCGCCTCCGCCACCTCCGCCTTGCCTTCCCTGTTCGAGATTTGCAGAAGCTTGTCATGGCTATCGATGAAGAATTCCCAATCCTGGAATACCTGATTTTGGTGCCTTGGGTGGCGGACAGCACGGCCTTGATGCTCCCCGAATCACTTCAAGCACCACATCTACGTCACCTCATGCTGAGAGGCTTCGCCTGTCCAATACGATCTCGATTACACCCGACTGCCGCGGGCCTCGTCGCACTCACTCTTACAACCGACCACCCATCCGCTTACTTTCAACCAAATGTCCTGCTGCAATGGATTTCATTTATGCCCCAGCTAGAGACTCTCGCGATCCTTTTTACATTCCCTGTTCCGAACCGTGATGTGGAGAGGCAACTCACGCATACACCAATCACGACACACATTACACTTCCTAACCTTCGCTTCTTCTGGTTCCGAGGCGTTAGCGCTTACTTGGAAGCGGTTGTTTGTCGGATCATGGCCCCTCGCCTCGAAAGCTTGCACATTCACCTCTTCAAGCAACTCACGTTTTCCGTTCCACGTCTCCTGCAGTTTATGAACACAACAGAGAACCTCAGGTTTGACAATGCCAAGATCATGTTCAAGGACAAGAGAATTGATGTGGGGATGGTTTTCCGTCATGGTGAGGCCGACAGCTACACTGGCAGGTACTACGACTTTTTTGTAACGATTGGTTGCTGGCACCTCGACTGGCAGGTATCTTCCGTGGTACAAATTTCCAATGTGCTTAGCCAAGCGTTCTCTGCAGTGGAGCACCTCACTTTTGAACACGAGGTACATAGTCAGTCATCTGAAGAGCACAATGATGTCGACCGCATCGAGTGGCGCGAACTACTCAGATCGTTTAGCAACGTGAAGACCCTTCGCGTCGAGGATGGGCTCGTCGAAGAACTCTCTCGTTGTCTACGATTGGAGGATGGAGAGCTCCCTTTGGAGCTGTTACCCGAACTACAGGAGCTTACATATTTTGGAAGCGGCGATACCGGTGATGCATTCACCTCATTCATTGATGCCCGCCAGAACGCAGGCCGCCCTGTGACGCTGGTCCGCCATAGCCCAAGCCCAAGCCTATTATCCTTTGAACCACCCGCGATCATGTCGCCGAGCGATGAAGCTGGGAATGACATCGAAACTTGAGCCTCGGCTCCCATACGCGAACCACAGATATCTTCATCTATTCCTTGGGCCGCTTCCCACCCCCCTCCCCTGCTACCATTCATCCCCTCCACGACCATGACCTTTCCACCAAGGATTTTGCGACACCCAACATCCCTCCGATATATGGCAAACCCTATATCTCACGTGGTCGTATACCCCCTCTCCATTATTCGCCTTGGTATTCTCAGATTATAACCCTAACTATACGGTACGATAACTATCAAACGTACGCATGCACCTACGTTCCTCATCTGTCTCTCGATGAGTCGAGAAGATATTCTCATCTTGTGTTTGTAAAAGTACGATTTTATCTCTGGTTGACGCAGAATATGATGTACGCGGGCGTGGCTGCCATTATGATGTAGATGTTGATACGAGTAAAGTATTGTCTTAAGGGAAAGTGTAGCTAAGAAGGGATGGCGAAAGGTATAGAGGGAGAGGAAATCAAGACTTCGGGAAAACTGAACTGTTTTTGGAACGTATGTGCAGTTGTGATTGCTTGGAAGCGTCGGAAAGACTCTAGAATGATTACACCGAGTAGCTTTTACAAGGGACAACACCGTGATTGAGCGTTTACAGGCTAGAATCGAAGGTTAGTATATACATTACGTGACCCACGCTCGAGGGGACAAGACAGAAATCACTAGAGATTGGAGGAACACGTTCAGTGGAAAGAGGATCGACTCGATACATACATAGTAAAGTGCTACATAGGGTTCTGTACCCAAGGCGCACTATAATGGATTCGAAAAAAAAAAATTTAAAAAAAATTCACTAGAGAACGCTTTCAGAGGTTGGAATCCCGATTAGTGGGTAGAGGCGATGGTCAGAAACGTGGATTTGTAGCGGCTCGAGCGTGTTTGATTGCGCAGAATCGAACCCTGGGATCGTGCTATCGTGGTGATGGCCAGGAGAATGAGTATTCTGGTGTCGTGCGCAGGGGCGGACGCCTCCTTATGCCAGGCCCCGGGGTCGAAATTTTATTTGTCCTCGGTCGAATACGGGAGTGGGAGTGGTATGGCGCCAAGCCGGAGGGCGGCAGAAGTCGCGAATGACTTTTTCGCGCGCACGCTAGGACTGCAACGGGAACTCGAACCGATGACAAAGAACATTCTCAGCGGCTTCGCTTGGCGGGAACGCGAACTAAGCTTGGCCGTGGAATCAGATTTGGCATGTCAAGTGCACTTTGCTGGCCAACGTACTACACTAGAACGAGCTGATGCTCATTCCCATGTTTGCCATATCCAGATTTGCAAATTACATATACGAGGAATTACTAGGAATGTTTGCGCTTGACTGAGATGGGCCAGCTCGAGCTGTCCGAGAGGAGGGAGTTCATGGATCTGCTGCCGCATGCTGAGGCCTTAGGCATCGCGCTGTGCTGGGGTATAGGATGTTGACCTTATCACTACCGCAGAGAGCACTCCCTCTATCTGGACCGGAAATCTTGCACCGTTGGGAGCTGATATTATGTATCTTCGTCGTCGTCGTCATCGTCGCCATCGTTCTTATCTTGGGATAGGCTCGCATTCAAGGGTCAAAGTGGGCACAGAGCCAGCTTCCCGGCGAGGAGCGCTCAGGTCGGGAAGGATAAGGCATGGGACAGGTCGGAGGATTCGGGAATGGCCAGGTCGACGCTACCATCCGGGGTTATTCTCAGGGTGGCCGAACACGACGTCATGAAAGGAGCCGTCCCACTAGGATGCGGAATGCTGCCTTCTTCACGAACGGGCCTGTGGCCCTGTGCCTAGAATATCAACCTGCTGGTCTGCTTGAGGAGATTCTCGGCGCACCTCAGAATCCACCGCCTGCTTCCATGCGCTCCAAATGCCTCCTCATGGTTGATAGAAGCACCTACTGCATGGGCCAGGTTCGCTCGGACAGCGGGGTGCCGGAATTGATGGCATTGCTGTTGACATGAACGTGGATTGCGCAGGGCGGAGGGAGAAAACTCGTCCGTGCATGTAGCGATCATTCCGGGAAGAGAAAAAGGCTCGGAGAGAGCGCGATTGGACTTCTTGAAACCTCCGGTATCGATGCGTCACCTCAGCTGGTGCACACTGCACTCGGTCCTTCAATCCATAATCTTCCACTCGGTGCTTATAGTCTTACATATCAGTTTTCCAGCACTTAATAGACGATGCTTTAGACGAAGGCGTACCGTGAGCCATGGGTCAGCGTGGATAGCGATCATCCTTGGTATTTCTTTGCGCAAGTGAGGTGTGGTCCAGGAGGAGGAAGTGACTAAATGCGTGATATTGGATGATAATATCGATGATATGACATGGTCGCATCGCAGAATTCGTCAATTTTTCCCTATTGATTGTTCATATTGGAGGATATTGAGACTTGCGGGTTTCAACCTCTACTAGTAAGGCTGGCCATGAAGCCATCAGTATACTGCCAGAGTAGTGTGTATTTACCGTGGTGTCTTGATCCCTGGTTCTTAATGCTTTCTACTTTGAAGGAAGACATCGAGGTCTGGAGGACGGTGATAAATGATTTCCGTGGAAAGGACCGGGCCCTGCACAGTCAGAGTGGGCTGAATGTTGAGCGCTACGTTGACGTCGTCGTCGTTGAGCGCCTCTGACCGACACGTTCCAGGGCCAGCCAATGTCTCTCTTGAATCCAATCCCTTTTACAGTATCCTAGTCATTTTACTCTCCTAGCATGTCTCAACCTGCCGCTCACGTTCAATTTGCTGAAAAAGGCTTTAGCCAAGGTGCACCGGGTCATCAGTCCCAACACCGGAGGTAAGTTACGCTCACCTGATACTTCTTTCTCTGTCTGACTGTTAATAGCCCACAAAGCACCTCTATCCACATCCTTGACGATGATGTGCTTCTCCACATATTTTATCTCTATCGACCTGTTCTTTCATACGAAGACAAGGATGACGAAGACCATATGTTGGAGGGGTTCTTAGAAGGGAAGGAATGGGTCCGCGAACGTTGGTGGTACAAGATTGCACACATTTGTCGAAGATGGCGATACCTCATACTTGGGTCGGTATCCTACCTGGGTCTCTGTATCGTTTGCAAAAATTCCACTCCCGTAGCCGACATGCTAGCACATTCTCCTCCCCTTCCACTCATTATCAATTACGTTCAAGAGCATCCCGACTCGGAATTCACCGCAGAAGATGAAGAAGGATTTACCCTTGCACTCGAGCACTCTAGTCGCGTGCGTCGCATTTGCCTTCGGATACCTGTTCTGAAGTTACAGAAACTCATCGCGTCCATCGACGGGGAATATCCAATGCTGGAATATTTGAATATACGGCCACCGACCAAGACCCCTTTGCGTCTGATACTTCCGGAAACATTTCGGGCACCACATTTACATCACCTCGTGTTGAGGAATTTTGCCTTTCCCATAGAATCACCATTGCTTACGACTGCCGTGCCAGTGGGCCTCGTCACACTCTGTCTTTCGAAGACATTACCATCCACCTCTTTGCAGCCTAAGGATTTGCTCCAATGGCTTGCATTCATGCCCCAGCTGGAGACCCTTTTGATCGAGTTCTTACACCCTGTTGCCAACCACGTTATCGAGAGGCAGCTGTTGGACATGCCAATCACAACCCCCGTAATACTCCCTAATCTTTACCGGTTTAGGTTCGGCGGTGTTAATGCATACTTGGAAGCACTTCTTCGTCAGATAACCACCCCTCGCCTCAAGAAGCTTCACATTATGTTCTTCAGTCGACTCACCTTTTCCGTCCCATCTCTCCTCCAGTTTATAGAGACAACGGAGAACATTCAATTCAGCGCCGCCAGGTTCAGGTTCTCCAGGACGGGTGTCTGTGCGAAGATGTATCCCAGTGAGAAGAGCAAGACGTATGCCTTCCATATTGGTGTTCCCTCCACGCATCTCGATTGGCAGGTATCTTCCGTGGCGCAACTATTCAATGCTCTCAGCCCCGCGTTCTCCATGGTGGAGCACCTCACTCTTGAAGGCAAGGATCGAAGTCTCCCATTGGACTCGGAGGAGCACCATGAGGTGGACCGCACAAACTGGCACGAATTTCTTATGTCGTTCGGCAATGTGCAAACTCTTGTAGTCGACGATTCACTCGCCAAAGAACTCTCTCAATCCCTACGACCGGACGATGAGGAACTTCCGGTGGACCTGTTACCGGAGCTGAAGGAACTTAAGTGTTCTGCAGACGGCGTATTCACTTCATTTGTGAATTCCCGTCAGAACGCAGGCCGCCCCGTAGCCCTGACCGTTAGCTGTGCCTCATTCTGCGGTAGTCCTGAGCTGCTATGTACGAGCACTCCAGCGAGTGACTTAGCGTGAGCTCGATCCTCGAACCAGACTCACATACGCTATTAATCGAGCCATTCCGCTATCCCTTTGTCACTTGGACTGCTACCCGCATGCCTTCTGGCCTTCATCCCCCCCGTACCGAGGGCTTTTTCAATTGTCGAGACTTGAACTCGACACGACGCCAGTCATCCTTTCCCTTACATGTTATTTACCGAGCTGCTCATCTATCATCAGGACTGCTGCCTACTCCATGCATCCTTGCTCGCTTTCAGCGCCGCCTTCCCCTACGGCTGCAGGATTCTCAATCGTCACGATTGAAGGCTGTCACGTTTCCGAACACCTTTCAGATAGATGGTACCCTCATAGATATTCGCACGTCATATCCCTCCTATTTTCTATTTTCCTTGTCGTCTGTCCTGGATTCTCGGATCATAATCTTCACTACATCCTACGATGTACAATGTAACTTTCGGGTGCGGTTGTGGTGCTTCTGTCTTAATCCGAGGCATGGTAATATTTAATGGGTATATAATACTGGATAGGATATGTCCAACGATGGATGGCGCACTGGCACGGGCGCTCTACTGTATGGCTGTTCAGTGTCTCCCAGGTTGAACTAGTAGTAGACGCCCAGGCTCACGACCTAGACCTGGACTAAGCAAGTGACCGCGTGGCACGTCACTCCCTTTCTCCCCTCTTCTCTGATCCTAGGTAGCGACAGTATAATCACGCTACTAGACTCAATCCAGTTTTCCCCTCGGCAACTCACATTTCTCATTCTTTTGCGTGCTTTTCTCACCCTTCACTCTTCTATTCGAGGGTCCTGGACGCCAAACCGAGCGCCGAGCCGTCACGCGTGCCCTTCCCTCTTTTCTTTTATCTCTGTCCGCTCGGACTCACTTGCGCGACCCTACCGCGCTACACAAGGGTTACACAAGGTGTCAAGGACCGCACGAGGCCAGCCATATCTCTTCAATCACATCCAATACTTGCTCCCAGACATGGGCCTTTGTTTGTCAACCACATCTCGCCTTCGATCCACTAAAAGAACCGGGCAAAGTATAATAAGTGACTCGTCACTGGCAAAACAGCGGAGGTACGTTTCCTCCTGTTATGCTTACCAGCTTGTGATTAATGGGCAATAAATAGTCCACATATCGTATCGATCCATATCCTCGATGATGATTCACTGCTCAACATATTCCACCTCTATCGGCCATTTTTTTTAGGCGAAGCCGAGAACAACTTCAACCGTCTCCAAGGGGGGAGGGTGCCATGGGACCGGGGACGCTGGTGGTATCAACTCACACATGTTTGCCAAAGATGGTGAAGCCTTATACTTGGTTTGGCATCCTACCTCGGTCTTACACTCGTCTGTACAAATGGCTAGTGTGGCCGCGGTCCGGTTTGGTCCGGTTCTTTCAGAAATTTTGTGAACCTAGGACCGGACCCTAGGTTCGGTTCACCAATTTTGCTGAACTCCGGACCGGACCTGAGAGAACGCGTTCAAAAGGTCCGGTTCAGGTTCAGAGACATCTGAACCATGAACCGGACCATATATTTGCCAAAAAAAAACAAGAACTATCTAAGTTTCTGGAGAAGACTCAAGACTGCCCTCCTCGTTCTCTAAAACCACTAACCCTTCTAGGTATGATCGAATATGCTCCTCGGCCTCTTGGGCACCTTGAGTGAAGGGATAGACGCATCGCTGGCATTCTCGACATCAGATCCATCAGAATCTGGTACGACCCTGCGTGCTACGCGGCGATGGAGGGAACCATTGCTTCCCTTACGCTTCCCGGTGATGACTGAGTCGTTCAGATCATTGGCAGCTTCTCAAACCCGGGCCGAAGGTTTTGAAGGGCGGGTCGTGCGACGAACACCTGCCAGCGCGACGGCAGGCTGGTGAGATGCGAAATAATTATCGAGCGTGGTCGCTGAAGAGGTGCTAATGGATGCTGAAGGAACCGTCGGAGCCATAAGGGATGGGCCGGATATGGGAGCAACATCATCGGGGTCATTGTAGAAGTCAATTTTTGAGGGTGAAAGAAGAGAGCCATCGCTTGCAACTGCACAGCCAGACATGTTGAGACGGTTAGTGTAGCCAAGATAGCGGCTACGAGAATGGAAAGTCGCCCAATACAGAAGGGGGAGATGGACACAGAGAGAGCGAGTGAGCGATACGAGTGCTGAGCTAGGGGAGTCAAGTTGAGAGACGCACACAAAAGAGATAAAAGACAGAAGACGCACTTGGTTGAATCTTCGATCAGATGCTGCCCTTCCTCGACGAGCAAGGGCAGCTTAAATACAGGCTTCAAGTTGTCCCAACAGAGCGCCTGCGTCGGTGAGAATGGCGAGAACAAAGACCAGGTGAGTGGTCACGCGCATTAATGCTGTGCCGGACATATGAAAATGTCAAAAGAAAAAAAAAAATCAGTAACTATGAAGATGCTGCTAAAAGACTGAATGTGAAGCATATCCGAGTGTCACACCATCGCGACCAGAGTCGGTCGTCGCTGTCCAAAGTTCAAAAGGGGAGGGAAAAGTCGGGGAGAATGGCGGGAATGAGAGGCTGTGAGGGCGGGAACGTCTTTGATTTGCTCGCAGTTATCTTGCGCCGGAGGTCGAGAGGATGGACGATGATCGTGATGCGACAAGGTGAGGCGATGAAAAAGGGAGAATGTTGATGAACGAATGTGGAAGAACTATACAGTTGTGGCTGATACACATTCAGTTCGGGGTTCGGACCAGTTCAGAACCGGGAACCGGACTATTGGTCCGGTCCAGGGCAAAGTCTGAACCTGAACCCCAAAATTGGTCCGGTCCGGTCCAAGTCCAGTCCGAACCATGGTTCAGAACCTGACCGCAGCATCACTACAAATGGCATGCCCGTTGAAAACATGCTCACACATTCACCTCCCCTTCCGCTCACTGTTGATTACGGCAGTGAAGATGGCATCACTGCAGAAGATGAAGAGGGGATATTGCTTGCTCTCGAGCAGCGTCACCGTGTCCGCCACCTCCGCCTTACCTTCCCTCTTCAGAATCTGTGGAAGCTTGTCATGCTAATCGATGAGGAATTCTCGATCTTGGAATACCTGATTGTGGGACCTCCGATGCACGACAGCACGGCCTCGATGCTCCCGGAAACACTTCAAGCACCACATCTACGTCATCTCATGCTAGGAGGCTTCGCTTGTCCAATACGATCTCGATTACAGCCGACTGCCGCGGGTATTGTCACACTATGTCTTGTGATAAAACACCCATCCGCCTACTTTCAACCAAATATACTGCTGCAGTGGATTTTATTTATGCCCCAGCTAGAGAGTCTCAATATCGTCTTTACATTCCCTGTTCCCAACCGTGATGTGGAGAGGCAACTCACACATATGCCAATCACGACACACATTACACTTCCTAACCTTCGCTTGTTCTGGTTCCGAGGCGTTAGCGCTTACTTGAAAGCGGTTGTTTGTCGGATCACGACCCCTCGCCTCGAAAGCCTGCAAATTGGACTCTTCAAGCAACTCACGTTTTCCGTTCCACATCTCCCACAGTTTATGATCGCAACAGAGAACCTCAGGTTCGACAATGCCATAATCAAGTTCAAGGATAAGCAAGTTAATGTGCTGGCGTTTTTCCGTGAGGCCGACACATATGCTTTTGGTGTAGCGGTTGATTGCTGGCACCTCGACTGGCAGGTATTCTCCATGGCACAAATTTCCAATGCGCTTAGCCAAGTGTTCTCTGCGGCGGAGCACCTCACTCTTGAACACGAGGTACATACATCAGGAAAAGTGTCAGTACTTTTTCTTGTCTTTCTATACTTTTTTCATGACTTTTTTGTCTTTCTTGTCTTTTTTAAAAGGCAAAAGACAAAAAAGACATGAAAAAGTACTAAAAGACAAGAAAAAGTACTGACACTTTTCCTGATGCTAGTCAGTCATCTGAAGAGCCTAATGATGTCGACCAGATCGATTGGCGCAACCTTCTTAGGTCGTTTGGCAACGTGAAGACCCTTCACGTCGAGGATGGGCTCGTAGAAGGACTCTCTCGTTGTCTACGATTGGAGGCCGGAGAGCTCCCTTTGGAGCTGTTACCCAAACTGCAGGAGCTCACATATTTTGGAAGCGGCGATACCGATGACGCATTTACCTCATTCATTGATGCCCGCCAGAACGCAGGCCGCCCTGTGACGCTGGTCCGTCATAGCCCTGTTGAGAATTGACGCGTGTGAGGTGATCAGCAGGAGATCCGAGGTTCGGACTTCCGATCCGGGACAGCGGAGCGCCCTGCCCGGGATAGCACATATGCTACCCTGGACACCAATAACGCGTCTCTGTGTGATCTGAGACACAATGAATTAGTTGTAGTTTTACTTATTATCTTATTGATGGACGCTAAGGACTACCGATCTGTAAAACACATGTCATCTACGGTCCTTACAGTACTTAAGTAGATAGTTCTCGCCTACTTCACTTCAGATCTGTTCTACCAGACTGAAGTAAGTCCCCCTATGCCTTATGCTACGCTCTATTACATGCTTATCACGTTTATTAGATCTACTTACTAGGTACAGTACTAATCTAATATCAGATCTGTTCTACCAGACTGAAATCTACTTACTAGCGCGCTGATAACCAGCGCGCCTTATTGCTGCGTGTTTTATCAAGCCCAAGTCTGTTATCCTTTGGATCACCCGCGATCTCGTCACTGAGCGATGAAGCTGGGAATGACATCGAAACTTGAGCTCCGGCTTCCACATGCGAACCACGGAGCTGTTCATCTATTTCTTGGGCTGCTTTTCACCCCCCTCCCCTGCTGCCATTCATTCCCTTCACGCCCATGACCTTTCCACCAAGGGGTTCGCGACGCCGAACACCTCTCAGATATATGCACCCCCATGATATACAGTATATAAAGTACATTAATCTCAGGTGATCGTATACTTTTTATTCACTATCTCCCATGTGGCTGACCTTGCTTTCTCGGATCATAACCCTAACTATACCTCTCTACGGTGACTATGTTATGTATGATTACTCTCTATGATGATATTCTCCTATTGTGTATGTAAGAGTTCAATTCTAGTATTGATCATGCGGAATATTATGTGCAGCGTTCAACTGCAATTGTAATGTGGATGTTACTTCAGGTGAGACGTGTTGTCTCGAAGGACGCCGAGGACAGGACAGGGCCCACATGGGGGGTGAAGATGGGCGCAGACGGGAGAACGCCATATTTTTCGAGAACACGGGATATCTAGAATGGATAGTAGCTAGGTCCTAGGATGTCAGACTCGGAGAGGCTTTAGAATGATCGCCCTGAGTGACTTTCAGAGAGAGAACATAGAATTGGTAGTAAATAGTTTGGGCGTTGACAGTTCTCACTAGGGTTAGGGTTACGAAAGGATTACCCTCATTACCGTGATGTCTTCATCTCCTTCATCGATGCCCGCCAGAACATAGGCCACCCCGTAACCCTCATCCGTCTATAGCTCAACTCGATGCTCTTCGGAGCTATCTTCTGAAGCGCCCACGATCACCCGGACTGCTTCAAAGTTCCCACTCCCATGTATATTTACCAGATTTCATCCCCACCATGGCCAGGTCCTTCGTTGAGGATCTCCTGACACGGGGACGCATAACATGATTAACATCCCTCGCACTCCCATGGGGATAATGTCAGTTCTCACGTGGTCGTATATTTCTCACATCCAATCTTCCTTGTTTGCCATCTTGGTTTCTCAGATCATCACCCTACCTATACCCTACGATGACTATGTGATGCATGCATGCTTCTATGTCACTCTTCTATCTACGTCTATGGGCACTATAATACTCTCATCTTGTCATGAACCGCACCGTCGAGCTCGAATCCCGCACGAGAACAAGAGTCCTTGGATTAAAAGCTCAAAGTCGAGAATATGTTTCTCGTGTACCTGCTCGAACTGCCAGACTCGAACAGGCACTTTTTCCACAAAGACAAATGGTGATAAACTCTGCTGTGGAGATGGGGTCTGGCATGTCCTGAATTTGCCGTGTGCCTCGCTGACTGACGCTGCAGCTTACAGCGGATTCCACAAACCATGTCGTGTGCCATTTTTACAAAAAAAAATCGGCTAATTTCTGGCAAACTCCGTCACATCACATCAGCAAGATGACACGTGGCTAGAATGCCTTTCATAATCAAGGATTACTGGTGTGACAAGTTATGGTCACAATAGTCACGCCACAGACATCGGCTAGAGCAACGGAAAAAAAAAGAGTGAAGGGGGTCAGCGAATAACAGTGCATGGAGTTTGCCGGAAATTAGCCGATATTTTTTTTGTAAAAATGGCGCACAACATGGTTTGTGGAATCCGCTGTAATGTATTTGTCCGCAAACCTCTTTGGGGACTTGGATGCACTTGGAGAGACTGTGGTCTCTTGCGATAAGTAAAGTGACATAAAAGGAAGTTCTAAGCAATAAAGTTGAATAATTACTATCAAGTAATGAAAGCATCAGGAAGTAAGAAACATATTTTGTCCCCAAATATACTCTAGTTCACGTCTGCTCTGCACAACATTTTTTACCAGCTCGACGGTCCGAACTTTTCGCCTTCTGGAAGGCTCTTAAAGGGCACTCCCTTATAGTCGGCCGTCTTCATGTAGACCGTATTACCCCACCATTTCTGAATGCTGTCCAGGCCAATCGTGCCACTTTTCGGGTATTGCAAAGTAAAGAAGACGACGAGGACACCGACTGCATAACCTGCATCCAATCCAACGGCCAATATATCTAAAGTAACCCACCCCGAGAACCGAGGCAAATCTCGCGTCAGAAAAATGAAACCATCCGATAGCCTCATCACGAAGCGACTCACAGTTGTACTTTGCCCACCAGTCAAAGTGGCGTCGACGGATGATATAGTTGAAGATAAAGCAGACGAACACCCAGGGCATGTAGTTAAGGGGAGTCGCAGGAGGTATGCCAAAGTTGCCGAAGGCGACTGGGAAATTGACGTACTTGAGGAAATCTATTCTGAACTTCTTGTGCAATATCCACTGGAACAAAGGTGCAAGGATTCCGACAAGGAAGAAGAAGACGAGGCCATAGTAGAGCTGACCGTGCGACAATAGGCGTCGCGGCCCAATGACACCCCACTGCAACACAACATCTTTGAGCCACGGAATACAAAAAGTATGTGCCAACACGACAGGCTTACTTACAATAATCGATGAGTTACCGAACACGGTGGTAAATGGGCAAATGAAGCCATCTTTTTGATCGGCATCGCAAAGGCCCTCAATATTGGAGAACATCCATGATTGCACACCAAGCTGCACGGTACCAGCAACAATGGTGGCGACAACCTGACAGAAGAACATCGGGCGATGTGCGATCTTCATGTAGTGAGCAAGCTTCAAGTTGCTCATGAATACAATTGCCTGGCTCATGGTAATATAACCCCATGTCTTGAACAACATCATCGCAATCGGGCGGCCAGGAATGGCGTATCCGATGATCAGCTCCGTGATGACGTTCAGCCCAAGATACTGGCCCGTAGTGGCCCCGATCACACTAAAAGGGAGAGTATACACGAATGCTAAAACACAACGAATGTGAGACTCGGGAAGAAAGCCCACAACGATGAAGGACGAGACGAAACGCACAGATCAAGAGGGCGAGGGCAAATCCCCATACAGGGAGATCTGTCTCCCACACCTCGATAATGACGACACCGAACACAAACATGGTCACTAAGAGAGTATCAGCATACTTTATATATATATATATAATAGGTGGCGCGAACCGAATATCGTCAAGTACCACCAATGCGGGACTTCCTTGTACACGGACATTAGGCGGGCGTGGATATCAGGTTGTTTCGAGAGTGGGCGACGAGCATGATTCCATATATATTTGCGGTAGTAGAGGAAAGTATGTGTAACGGTGGCGGTGATGGTTGCAAACGAGAGGCCGTAGGAAATAGCGAACGATGCGGAAAGGAAGATGGGGCTGTAGGCCTTGTAAGCCTTGAGGTTGAAGGAGGAATCGGAATTGATGACTTGAGAGACTTTATATTGCTTCCCTGTGTTATCGAAAGTGTCCGAGGACACCAAGGGAAGGTAAGCGCTGTACCAAACGTTGGTGTACTACAAAAGCCGATGTTCAGGAAAGGAAAACATGCGAAAGGCAAAAGCAATTCCGTCTTACGTAGATAATGGGAACGAGGAACCAGTAGAAAAATGCGATACTGAATCCCGTGTTGGCCGCAGCCCACCAAGGGGTAGCAAAAGGGGAGGTGGTGAAGGCGATTTGACCCCAGTCGAAGGTGAGAATACCCATGGCCAAACCCTGGCTGACCCCAAAGAGCTGATTGACCTTGGCATTGTTTGGAGCCATCCAGCAAACCCACGAGAAGCTTGAGAGAGCAGTGAAGAGATAGGATGGCAAGAAGTCTAGGAATAATAATAAATTGGAACCGCAGCACAAAAGCCAGTTTCACTGGCAAGGGCAAGAAGAACTGACTGTAAAAGATGTAGCCGATGAAAACGTAGTAGAAGAAGCGCAAGCGGGAAATTCCACCGCAAGCCTGGTTGCCCGAGGTCTCTTTACCGTGCAATGTATTGAAAAGAACGGCCGTTAAAAGGTTTTCGGGCCAAATCATAGTTGGCGGTGCGACAACGAAGCGCTTGAAAAACCCAGCTATCGAAAAGCCAATCAGCTGGGTTGACATGACCAACAACCACTGATCTGTTTTATGGTTAGTAAAAATTGACCAATAAACCGAAAGGGTGAGCAGCAGAAGCCCTAAAACTCACAGGCAAATGGGGGATGCTGATTGTAAAAGACTTTCTGAACGGCGATAATATCGTTCTGAAGGAGATTGTAAGTGCTCGAACAGAACAGAACAACCCTGACATGATTTGCCAAGTTGGGGCTAGACTAACGGCGTATGCAGGGTCAGATCCGACATCAGCCATGATGGTGATGATGACATGCTCCTTAATGGTGAACGGCCCAGGATTAAGCGGGATACCGAAGAAGGAAATGTTCGGCAAGTAACGAGCCCAGGCCTTGCCAATTGGGAGACTCAATAGCATGGGGAAAAACTTATCTCGCAGGATTCGATTTAGCAACTGAGACCCCAAAAGGAAGACTGAAACACCGTGGGGAAATCTTTTCACAAACCTGATCGATGGCGACGGAGGGGTATCTGAAATAGAAGAACTGGTTCAAGCCGGGAATGAGGATAGCCCAAATAAGACCGATGACCCAAGCACGGAGGGTAGACGACGGCATCGTGGGATCATCTGTGTTGGCAACCGCACAACGGACTTCTGGATATGGGGATTCATCCTCAAGCGCAGGGGCCGTTGGGTCAAAATTTGGGTCATCGTTGTCGTCGACAGTGACATCCTGAGTGTGCCGACCAGGTATGTCAGCTACTTTCTTCTTTCCAATCCAGTTGGAAGGAGATAGAAAAAAAAACATTACGGACCATGGCATCGCTTTGATGATCCGTGGTATGGTTATCGATCTCGGTGGACCTCTTCTCTTCATCTGCCAGTGAGAGGGTGACGCACATGGTTGACCAGCTGCAGGCTGCTGCAAGGAGCAGGCGCGACTCGTAGTCTGGTCTGGTTCGACCTCGGGGAACGTGGGGAGGGCGGGTGTGAAGGAACAGGGAGAATAAGATCGTGAATGGGTAACGGTACTTCAGTATGGGATGCCCATATTAATAGCCATACGAGCGACAGATACCCACACCGCCGACTAGCAGGTAATGCGGTCCCCGATTTTAATTTAACCAGGGTCTCACTTGCAGAATTGCCCAATCACTGGAAGGCACGAGCTACTTTGAAGCGCGGCCGACTCCTTTAAAGCCTCCGCGATCACACTGGTCTCCTGACGTGGCGATATCGAACATCTCTTGGATAAATGGCACTTCTATACCTGTGGTCGTATATTTGTTACCACCTTGGTTCCTCAGATCATAACGTCGGAAGCTTCGATCTCTGTCCAAGACGCGATGACATTCTCACCTTGTGCTCATCTTGTACATGAACCCGCATCGTCAAACTTGAGTTCCACATAAAAACGAGGGCACATAGGTTGATAATCGAAGTCCGTACCAGATTCCAGCGGAGCACATGGCGCAAGGATGCTGCACTAATTAACTTAGCGGGTGTAACACACGTACAAAATACTCATCGACGCGCTGCAGCGCATCAGAACTGCCTCAATGTGACCCGCAGAACTGCGGCGATAGCATCAATCAGTTTCGTGATAATTGTCCCGCTCGTCTTCGAGCTCCGGGATGAGCTTTCGGCGGTGTTTGCGGCTAGCAGATGCGATGTATGCGCTTCGCATTGTCGCACGCGAAGAGACGGAGGATTTGCCGTGGAGGTCGGGGTACAAGGGTCACTATCCCGTCTTCCTGGGATTGCCTGGAGTGATTGGGCGAAGAGGCTTTGTGCCTGAGCAGCGGCAACAATGTGCCTGTTCTGATAAATGACCCGGCGGTATTCTTTCTTTAGTTTGAGGAGATGGTGATAGAGTGCTCATGGAACATGATGGACTATTCATCGGCGCCGCTGCCTTCCTCCGAAGTTTCGCAGTGTTACATCAACCACGACAGATGCATGTGCGGCACCGCAGCCTAAGATGAGCTTGAGGTCGAGCACAGAAGTAAAAGACTTACCTTTGTATCTATGTACCCCCAGAATTTCTGTAAGAAATGCAGATTGTGATAGTTTTTCATGAATCGAGGGACACTGAGTAGGGTCGAAGTCAAAAACGGGCGTCTGAACACGTGAGTCTTTCCCAGGCCTGGCGGGCCGCGCCACGTGCTGCGTGCCACTGTCGTGGCGGCCCGCGGCGTGCTCAAACTTAGACCCTCGGAAAGCCCAAAAACTTGTACGTTTGACTATACGTAGCTTCGTGATAGACTAATCTGCGCCGAGCGATTTTGAGATCTGAGGTCAGCCCAATGATACACTTTTACATTACATGCACGCTGACTTGGACGCTCTAGACCATGATTAAAGGGGTAGGTCAGTCGCCTCCGAGTCCACGAGGAATACACGAGGACAGCCAACGTCTTTCTTCAACCTTAGTGATTACTCTGAGATGTCTTACCTCGCACCTTCTCCCTCTTCCCTTCAATCCACCGAAAGAATCGGTCAAGGTGCAATAAGTGGCGAGTCCCAACAGCGGAGGTACGCTTCCTTGTCCCGTTATGCTTAGTAGCTTGTGAATAAACATGGCTTACGATCAGCAGTCCACACACTGCGTTGATCCACATCCTCGACGACGATTCGCTTCTCAATATATTTTGTCTCTATCGGCCTGTACTTATAGACGAAGACGAGGAAGACGGCGTCAGTCTCAGAGCGGGTAGGGGTTGGGGCCACGAGCGCTGGTGGTATAAAGTGGCGCACGTTTGCCAAAGATGGCGACATCTCATACTCGGTTCAGCATCCTACTTGGGTCTTTGCCTCGTCTGTACAATCGGCACGCCCGTCGCAGACATGCTGGCACACTCGCCTCCCCTTCCACTCATCATTGATCATGTATATGAATATCGCAATATGACCGCAGAAGACGAAAAGGGAATAACCCTCGCACTCAAGCAGCGTGATCGTGTCCGCCGCATCCGCCTTCGGATGCATGTTCCCGATTTACGGAAGCTTATCATGGCTATAGGCGAGGAATACCCCATCTTGGAATACCTGAATATGGGCCCGGTGTCTCAGGAGAGGCCAATCTTGAGACTTCGCAATACGTTTCGAGCACCGCTTCTACGTCGCCTCCTGCTAATTGGCTTCCAAATTACTCCTCCAATGGGATTTTGGTTACTCACGACTGCCGTAGGCCTCGTCGTACTCAGCCTTACCGTGTTCCACCCGTCCACCTACTTCCAGCCAACTGTCCTGCGCCAATGGCTTTCACTCATACCTCAGCTGGAATCGCTCTTGATCGTGATTCCACTCGTTATTCCCAATCGCGATGCGGAGATACAACTCACGCGTACAGCCGCCGTGACTCCCATCACACTTCCCAACCTGCGACGGTTTGTGTTCCGAGGCACTGGCGCTTACTTGGAAACAGTTGCTCGTCATATCACCGTCCCTCGACTCGAGGAGCTCGGAATTAAGCTCGTCAAGGAACTCACGGTTTCCGTCCCACATCTTCTGCAGTTTATGAACACAGCAGAGAGCCTCAGGTTCAGCAATGCCAAGTTAAGGTTCTTTGACGAGATTGTTGTTGTGGAGGTGTACCCTCGTGAGGAGGCCGAGATATATCCGCTATCCATAGTTGTCGAGTGTTGGCCCCTCGACTTGCAGGTATCTTCCGTGGTTCATATATTCAATTCGCTTAGCCAAGGGTTCCCGGCGGTGGAGCATCTCGCTCTCGAATACGCTGTACCGAGTTGGTCATCTGAAGAGTACGATTCGGATGCCAGTGCGGACGACCCCACCGAGTGGCACGATCTTCTTAGGTCGTTTAGCAACGTGAAGACACTGCGCATCGATGATAGGCTCGTCGAGGAAATTTCTCCTTTCCTACGATCGGAGGATGGAGGAGTTTCTCGAGGCCTCTTACCCAAGCTGCAGGAGCTTACATATTGTGCGAGGAGCGATTCTAGCGCTCCATTTACCTCATTCACCGATGCCCGCCAGAATGCGGGATGCCCTGTTAACCTGGTCCGTCGTAGCCCAAGCCCAAACTCTTCGGGGCCACCTTTCGATGCCCCCGTGATCACATCGGCGAGTGGCGAAGCTAGGGATGACATCGATACTTGAACCCGGCACCGACAGGCGAGCCACCGGCCTGTTTACCATAAGCCTTCTCATTGAGGTTTTTGCGACGCAAACAACCCTCAGATATATGCCCACCCTTTCTCGGATTATACTGTAACTCTAGTTACACCTTACGATGACTACGATGACTACTTGATACCCCCCACCTCTATGATGATAGTCTCGTCGTGTGCATGTAAGAATACAATTCTATAGTTGCTTGAGAAGGTCGAAATCTGAATAATTGTGTCGGAAACGTGTGATTGCAGCCAAAAGAGGTGGAGCCGGAACATGATACCGAGACACGGGGTTGAAGGGTTTGGGAGGCCTTCAGATGTGGCTGTGGAACACTGTGCAGACTTCTGATGCAATGTTCTGATGCGGCTGTAGAGTGCTGTGCAGACTTCAGATGTGGCTGTGCAGTTCTGTGGAGCTCTGCGACATCTGTCGCGATTGTTTGTTTACAGTACTTACTACGCGGCTCCGAGTCTGTGGGAAAAAACAGGGTTTGTTGATGGATCTTCAAAGCCTTCATAGCTTCCTCGGCCATCCATAGTGAATATTCCCTTATAGGGTTCCCGGGACCTTAATTTGAAAATACGAGCCCGTGTATGGGTTATCACTTGCGCATACCTCTGGCGAAGGAGTGTCTTTTTCGCAGGCTGTCACGGTCTGCTGATCTGGCAGTGTCTGCCTCGCATGAGATAGATAAGATGATTTGATTCAATTGACTCGGACTGCCCACTGTGTCTCAACTACTGGCATCATGTCCGGAGCCATGAAGATACCCCGCTTCCTGACCGTCATTTTATTACTCCCCCTCCTTGCCAATGCATATACCTGGCAGTTCACCTCTCAACCCCATCAGTGTCAAAACGTTAACCTCTCCGTCCAGGGTTCCGGCGGTCAACCTCCCTACAGTCTTCTGATCATTCCTACTGGACCCTCACCACTCCCAAGTAATGTCGAAGTTCGCACAATCCAGAACATACCCTTCTCTGGGACAAGCACGACCTTGTCCTTCAATCTTAATTACCCGGAAAATTCGTCCTTTGTCGCAGTGGTCCGCAGTTATTTATCCCGCCACATTCTTTCCGTCATTTCCTCATATCGCCCCACATTGTTTGTAGGTCAGCGACCAGAGCGGTTTTGGTACCGGTGGCGCCAGCACTTCGATCACCGTTCTCCAATCATCCGACTCGAGTTGTTACAGTTCCTCTAAGCCCACCCAAGCCCCTTGGGTTTTCTACATCGATCCTACTGGTGGACTCACTCAATGTGAATCAGTAAGGTTGTGTTGGGAAGCGCCTTCCGTCAATGGGTGCGTCTCTTTATCGATCTTTCCTAATTCGGTGCGGCCTAACAGTTTTTATCCATCACGACACGTACCGCCGTGTAGAACCGTCAACTTTTACGGCACCATCCCAGGCGGCACTTCCTTCCCCATCCCTCAAGGTTCACTTTCTAATGTCACTGACACAGGCATTGGCTTCAACTGGACTGTCGATATCGCTGCTGGGACCAATGTCATCCTCATCGGGAACGACGATCGAGGAATTGGATCCGGTGGTAGTGCTGAATACGCTATTGGATACACGACGGACAATTCCTGTCTGAACAACAATTCACCTTCTTCCACTGCCGGAAACCCCGCAGGAGGAAGTTATCTCACCAGCACCAGCGAGTCGCCCACCAGCACCAGCGAGTCGTCGAGTAATGATGGCAGTCATTCGTCTTCGTAAGCGAAATTGCAAATACTAGAATCGCTGCAGCTGATGTCCTGATCTTGTCACTGTAGTAATATGGGCCCGATTATCGGTGCGTATTTTCGACCCCATTTACAGTAAGAGGCCCATCACTTATTTTTTTCTTTCAGGCGGCGTGGTAGGTGCTGCTATTCTCCTCGTTTCAACCGGTTTGGTTGCATTCTGGTTCGTTCGGCGGCGACGGCCGTACTCTGCTCTCTCGATACAGCGCCTGGTCAACGTACTTCAAGATGACGAAGATGGAAACGAGGAGGATTCTGGTCTTCCCCAATACTACACGCCGGAACCCTACCTTGTGCCCGATTCGACTATCAGAGGGACGTCTGAGGCTGCCTCGACACACGATCGTCCTCTTTCAATGCCTTCTGTTACGACATATGTCCAACACCCGCAAACACCCATGACAACGACGACAACGACGCGCAAAAGCGCCGTACTAGTATCCCCACAATCACGACCCGCCCATATTATTCAGCATGACGACGCCGGTCATAGCGAGGATTTATCAGGCCAAGCTGAGCCTGAGACGATCATCGAACTTCCACCTGCATACTCGAATATCCACCGACCTCAACGCTCCCCCATTGCTTCTTCCACTCCAACCGGCAACCGCCGCCGAGGATGAATCATGACACTGTCGTTTGTGGTCTGTTATAGACCGGATCCCACTCATGCCACATTACCCGACATTTGAATGAACCTCGTTCCGATTTTACCTACTCATATTATTCACGCGCTTGACACTGGACATCTACTTTGTTTGTACTGAATCACCTCAAGCTGTAAAACACTTCCCACTTGGGCCTTGTCCTCTTTCTTTAATTATCTCATCTTCGTTTCCGTACGCGTTAGCTGGCTACTGGAAGTCTCCGCTTCCACTCCCTCGCATCTCGTGCTTCCTTATAAATTGAATGTTGTAGATTATATGGGTAATCCTGTTGTTGACTTCCTTCGATACTACGACGGAACGGGACAATGCAATTTGGCGTTGCGATGCGAGTACAGTACCGCAGTGCAACATTCGTACTACACGCATTCCCGGCCCCACTACTACCACCACCGCCCTCACCATCAACCCCCTCACCATCGCTGCCGCACCTTCCCTCGACGTAGCCGAGATGGCTATAGAGTACTAGCCCGGCGACTGCTTACATGATGTCACGGCGATCGATGAGTCCACGCAGGACACCGGCGTACGCGGAGAGCAACTGCTGCTGTTTCTTAAACCTTCTCCCCCACTCCCACTCCTGACCCAGCCCCCATCATCTCCATCTCCACATCCACCTCTTCATCTCCATCACGTTCAATAAGTCCCCGTATGATGTCAACCAAGTATGCGTAGCGCGAGCGCCAAGCGCGGGTTCACCGCGGCGGCGCCGCGCGCCTGGAGTGCCGCGGCCGTACTGTTGCGTGAACGCGATGAGGAACGGGCGGAAACTGAATGCGCGGCGTCGAATCTGTCTGCGGTGGTGGAGACGGGCGCAAGAATGCTGCTGCTGCCGTTGTTGCTGTGGGAAGGGTGGTGGGAATGGTGGTGGTAATCATCATGGTGGGTGGTGCCAGTGATGGTGGCAGTCACGGTGATAGTGGCCAACAGTAGTTTTCTGGAATTGGGCGCTATGTTGGAGGAGTAAGTCGTAGAGGGCGGAAAGCTCCTCGCTCTCACAACAAAGGTGGACGAGAGCGGACCAAATGCCAGTGAGGGCCGTGTGGTGGTGTAAGCCTGAGGATCCCCTCGGAGCCACGCTCGCCGGAACGGAACGGTCTTTCCGCGTCGGAGCGCCCGTAATCACGTGCCCGCGTTGATTCTCTTTCTCTTTCTTTTCCTCAACAACAACACCCTTCCAGCCACGACGCAAGACGAAAACAACCTACGCGTCCCAATCACATTCTTTCCCGCTCTCACCGGCCCTCTGCTTTTATATCCCCTTTCTTCTTCTATAGCTCATTCAAGTCTTTGCCTTTCAAGGTCTGTGTACAATGACCTATCCAATTCGATGTCGAAGCACTGTTTTTGGATCACCACGTCGCCTAAATCTGCTACTTTATTGTCCCTATCACTCAAAAACTGTCTCCTTTCGCCTCTCCGAGTCGTGTCCTGAGTGTCCTCCAAAGAACCAGGACATTCTTCAATGCCTTCATCGGCCATCCTACAGCCCCAATGTCCATGAGTATTCCCTTGTATATCCTATCAGGGTTATGGGCAGGGTTGCTCATAGGATCTTATTGTCAATTGCAAATACGATTCCGTGTATGGGATATCACTTGCGCATACCCCTGCGAGGAGTGTCTTTCACAGGCTGTCACGGTCTGCAGCGCCTCGTGTAAGAAAGATAAGATTATTTGATCCAATTGACTCGGACTGCCCACTGTGACTCAACTACTGGCATCATGTCCGGAGCCATGAAGATACCCCGCTTCCTGACCGTCATTTTATTACTCCCCCTCCTTGTCAATGCATATACATGGCAGTTCACCTCTCAACCCCGTCAGTGTCAAGACGTTTCCCTCTCCGTCCAGGGTTCTGGCGGTCAGCCTCCCTACACTCTTCTGATCATTCCCACTGGACCCTCACCACTCCCAAATAATACCGAAGTTCGCACAATCCAGAACATACCCTTCTCTGGGACAAGCACGGCCTTGTCCTTCAATCTTAATTACCCGGAAAATTCATCCTTTGTCGCAGTGGTCCGCAGTCATTTATCGCGCCACATTCTTTCCCCCATTTCCTCATATCGCCCCACATTGTTTGTAGGTCAGCGACCAGAGCGGTTTTGGTACCGGTGGCGCCAGTACATCGATCACCGTTCTCCAATCATCCGACTCGAGTTGTTACAGTTCGTCCGAGCCCACCCAAGTTGCTTGGTTTTTCTACATCGGGTCTACCGGCGGACTCACTCAATGTGAATCAGTACGGTTGTGGTGGGAAGCACCTTCCGTCAATGGGTGCGTCTCTTCGTCAATCTTTTTATCCATCACGACACGTACCGCCATGCTAGAACCGTCAACTTTTATGGCACCATCCCAGGCGGCACTTCCTTCGCCATCCCTCAAGGTTCACTTTCTAATGTCACTGACACAGGCACTGGCTTCAATTGGACTATTGATATCGCTCCTGGGACCATTGTCGTCCTCATCGGGAACGACGATCGAGGAATCGGATCTGGCGGTAGTGCTGAATTCGCTATTGCATACGCGTCGAACTATTCCTGTCTGAACAACAATTCCCCTTCTTCCACTGCCGGAAATCCCGCAGGAGGAAGTTATCTCGCTGGCACCAGCGAGTCGCCCACTGGCACCAGCAAGTCGCCTACTGGCACCAGCGAGTCGCCCACTAGCACCAGCAAGTCGCCTACTGGCACCAGCGAGTCGCCCACTAGCACCAGCGAGTCGCCCACTAACACCGGCGAGTTGCCCACTAGCACTAGCGAGTCGTTGAGTAATGGCAGTCATTCGTCTTTGTAAGTGAAATAACAAATACTAGAAACGCCACAGCTGATGTCCTAATTTTATTATTATAGTAATACGAGCGCAATAGTCGGTGCGTATTTTTGACCCCATTTACAGGAAGAAGCCCATCACTTATTTTTCTTTTTCCAGGCATCGTGGTAGGTGCTACTATTGTCCTCGTTTCAGCCAGCTTGGTTGCATTCTGGTCAAGGGGGCGGCGGGATCAAAATCGACTACTAGAAAATCAATTACTAGAAAATCGACAACTAGAAGATCGACTACTAGAAAATCAACAACTAAAAGATCGACTACTAGAAAATCAACAACTAGAAGATCGACTACTAGAAAATCGACTACTAGAAGATCGACTACTAGAAAATCGACAACTAGAAGATCGACTAGAAAGTCGAATACTAGAAAATCGACTACTGGAACTTCCTTTCCTCCCCCCTAGTGAAACTAGATATGGGGTGGGCGGAGTAGTACGCAAGGAAGTAGCAGCAAGGGACGGTCGTGTAGCGATCAGAGAGGCAACAAGGGACAGTCGCGCAGAAATCAGAGAGGCCGAGCAAAGGCGAGAGAGGAAGGAAACGCACGCAGAGAGGTTTCGAGAAGGCGCCGACATTCACGCAGAAATCAGAGAGGCCGAGCAAAAGCAAAGGCGAGAGAGGAAGGAAGGGCACGCAGAGAGGTTTCAAGAAGGCGCCGACTTTCACACAGCGATCAGAAACTTAAAGGTCAAGCAAAGGCGAGAGAGGAAGGAAAGGCACGCAGAGAGGTTTCAAGAAGGCGCCGACATTTCACGCAGCGATCAGAGAGGTCGAGCAAAGGCGAGAGAGGAAGGAAAGGCACGCAGGGAGGGTTCGAGAAGGCGCGTCAGTAAAACAAGGAATTTGTCATGAGGCTGTGCGGCACTCACAGGTATGATGTAAGCCAGTAAATGCTCATACTGCACCCAGTGAAAACCGGCGGCTCCTTGAACCGTAACTGCATCAATGCTAATAAACACACAACGAGTCCCCTATTCCCAACGAGCAAAACAACGAGCGAAACTTCGCAAGAACACGGCCAAGCCATGATACACTGGCATCAGGATGTACTTTGCACTCTCAGCAACCTCCCAACCTAAACACTACTTGTGACACTCGAAATCAACAAGGACCATGCTTATGACTGGTTCCTCGTGCAACTCACACCACCAACGCATATGCGTTGTCCAGCTGGGCACACTCGCACCAGCTTACTAGACGGAGCCCGTGTATGGGATATCACTTGTGCATACTGTACCTCTTGCGAAGGAGTGTCTTTTTCGCAGGCTGTCACGGTCTGCTGATCTGGCAGTGTCTGCCTTGTATGAGATAGATAAGATGATTTGATTCAATTGACTCTGACTGCCCACTGTGTCTCAACTACTGGCATCATGTCCGGAGCCATGAAGATACCCTGCTTCCTGACCGTCATTTTATTACTCCCCCTCCTCGCCAATGCATACTGTATACCTGGCAATTCACCTCTCAACCTCAGTGTCAAAACGCTTTCCCTCTCTGTCCAGGGTTCCGGCGGTCAAACTCCCTACAGCCTTCTGATCATTCCCACTGGATCCTCACCACTCGGCGCGCCTGGAGTGCCGCGGCCGTACTGTTACGTGAACGCGATGAGGAACGAGCGGAAACTGAATGCGCGGCGTCGAATCTGTCTGCGGGGGCGGAGACGGGCGTAGGAATGCTGCTGCTGCCGTTGTTGCTGTGAGAAGGGTGGTGGAAATGGTGGTGGTAATCATCATGGTGGGCGGTGCCAGTGATGGTGGCTTGGATGGTGCCACTGGCAGTGATGGTGGCAGTCACGGTGATAGTGGCCAACAGTAGTTTTCTGGAATTGGGCGCTATGTTGGAGGAGTAAGTCGTAGAGGGCGGAAAGCTCCTCGCTCTCACAACAAAGGTGGACGAGAGCGGACCGAATGCCAGTGATCATGAGGGCCGTGTGGTGGTGTACTAAGCCCGAGGATACCCGGAGCCACGCTCGCCGGAACGGAACGGTCTTTCCGCGTCGGAGCGCCCGTAATCACGTGCCCGCGTTGATTCTTCTTTCTCTTTCTTTTCCTCAACAACAACACCCTTCCAGCCACGACGCGGCAGTCGTACGCTCTTGTTTTCATCCCCTTCTAGTCTCTCTTTTATGTGCTCACTTATCCTTTATTCAAGCCTCATCTCCGGCACCCCCGAGGTCGCCGCCACTATACAAAACATAGAACTAGCTGACGGGCTGCCTTAAGTACATGCGCGCTGAGATAGCGCGCATGTACTTAAGGCAGCCCTCCTGCTCGTTGAGGAGGGCATCTTTTTATCAATCAAGAGTTGTCTCTTCCTCTTGTACTCTCTTGTGTGTTCCCTCTTGACAACCGCCTGTGGCTGTCCACGCGATCGTGATCATCTCTCTCGCGTTTACCCTGCTCAGTTGACTTCTTCCCTTCTCGTCCTCTCCCTTCCCTGCTTGGAGACACCTTCACCCTCGCGGCAACTACCTTGGTTTCAGTGGGGCGTCGGCCAGCAAGGCTAGGGATGACTTCGATACTTGAACCCAGTGCCGACAGGCGAGCCACCGGCCTGTTCATCCATCGGCCGCACTACTACTACCCGGCTGGTGGACATCTCCTTTTCACCAGTCCGCTGAGGCCCTTCTGCGTCACCACCCCACGATTCAAAATGGATTGCTGATTTTGAGCATCACCCGAATTCGCAAGGGGATTGTCTGATACTGTATGCTCCTTGTGGACTAGATCATGACGGGACTGAGGTGCGGATCCAAGTTAACCATGGCTACGTCACAACAGTCTGACGGTGAAATGGCACCTACGGTAAGTGCGTAAGTGAGTACCCATTATGCGCACTTGTGTTTACATGGAACCATCGACACGACCTGTTGGTGTGGAGACGTCGCGTGATACATCCTTCTATCATTCAAACGGTTTCATTTTCCACGAAAGATGATCAATGATCACTACCCGACCTTATGTTCTGCCAATGGCTAAAGTGGGATGTGAGAAGTGAGAATATTTGGTATTTCGAGATGTGATAGACGTGTCCGCAGTTTGGACGCGTAGAACCATCGACTATCTTCAGAGAGAAGGACTCGGAACCGAAGGCGTGTTACTGTAAACTGACTTCGAGAAGCACGTGGTGCTGTTTCAAAAGATGATCGTCATCGAGCATTTTTGGTGGCTCCACAGTAAGTGACGTATCTTCTCCAATTTTTTATAATAGGAAAGTAACATTTTTAGTATTTAGTATTTGACATGATGAACATTGTTCAAGAAGTTTTACCTCGCAGGATGCCTGGATAAGCGCATTCCATTCGATCCTGGGAAGGAAGCCACGATTCCACGAAGAAAGTCAGGGTTGAAATCGGCTTCGCGAAGTGCAAGTTTGACGTTTGTAAGTTTGAGTGGGAAATCGTTGCACGTAACATGCAAGAAGGTTAGATAGGCAATCAGACGGACCATCGAGTCGCGACCGGGGTTTTTTTCTTGAGTCTGCATTTCTATAATTAAAACTCTGTTCCACAACACTGGCATACATGTGGACCAATGATGTGGTAAAGATGCAGTCCTGGTCCGTATCGGTGAAAAGGGGAGTGTATAAACGAGAACCGGGCTGATATCAACCAAGCCCTTGCAGTGACTCGTGCTCAGCTGGCCTTCGGGCTTCTCTGCAAGGGCCCTGGGGGGTGAGCCAAATCTATCTGGCCATGCTTCAACTTAAGCTTCCAGTGGTTGCAGTAGTATGGAATTTGGTCGATCGAGACCAGACTGCACAACGATAGGCACGGATCCGCAATATTAGAGGTGTCCCAGGTCTCAGCCCGGACTAATTTGACGAAGGTGTTATCGGAGTCTTACCGGAGTCCATAGTAGACTGCCGTTCTCGGACCGTGACCAACGTGACTGTTCGCAGTGACGACCTGTGGCGACCTTGGCGCAGTCGACACTGACGGTGCTCCACGACCTTGACTAAGTATAGATACCCCGATCCTGAAAAGGTGATTATCCATGCCTGTGGTCTGGTCTGAGTCCAAATACCCCTCCCGTGCAACGCGAGCCATAAATCTGCTCTGCATGTCCCTACGGACTCCACCCGCACTCCCCCACCCCTCTCGCGGTGATAATGCACACGCATATCCCTCCCCTCAAATTCCTATTATTTATATTCTCTTTATTCTGCTCTGCTTTATCTCAGGGTCTGACAGAGGTCCAGATTAATACTGTGAAGCAACAACTCCAGGAGGGTGCTACATATAGGTCAGCACCATATCATCATATCTCGTCTCTCTCTTCGCGGTGGTCGCTTGGACACCCATCTCTCGCATGTCATCATTATCTGAATCCTCGGGATTCTAATAATGATACGTGCTGTGGCCATGGCTCCACCGTTCACCCGATGGTGGTGCTAAAGGCCAACACGTGCTGAGCGCTGAACTCTTGACTACAATCTCCAGTTGGGAAATAGGCACTCGCGCACAGGCTCTCCTCGAGCTCTCTGTACCATCCCTTTCCTCTCTAACGCCCTCACCGCCCCGATCCCTTCCCTCACCCCCAAGCCCCTCCATCAACGCTTCTCTCGCAGACATATACACAATCGCACTCACCACCGTTGCCGCGCTCCCTCCCCCACCAACGAATGGCTCAGGACAGCCCCTTTTCATAGGGGACTCTAGCGCTGGGGATCCCGCAAGCGTCGGCGTTGCGGTCTTGATTGCAAATTGGACGCATTTCCAAAGCGGCCAACAAGAGAATTATGATTATGCAGGTGCTGCGACCGCTCAGGTTCAATATTTGTTTGGACCGGAGGTACCAAAGACGAGTGATGGTGCGATCTCGCATCGAGTTTCGCAGCTCCAACTTTGGTACGTCAGTAAAGGCAGCTTCCCTAACCCCTCTCCAACGGTCAATGTAAAACACGGTTCCGCAGGAGTGATTCTGTTTATATGGTACCTCCTTTCCTCGCATATTATGGTACGACGACGAACAATCAGTCGATGCTCCAAGAAGCATACACACAGGTGTGCTTGGGATTCCCCGTTACCGGATGATGGCAAGTGACGAGACTAAAATGAATGACTCGGGGTAGATCAAGTTGTATCGGAATTACCTTTCTGATTCGTCGGCAAATGGTTTGTGGCAGCATATCGTTTTGGGCTCGAGCGGGAACGATCCAGGGCACTGGTCGACTGGTAAAGTTACCTCACGCTCTCATAACTTGACCTGTGAAAGCTAATAATGATAATGTAGGCAATGCATGGGCAGCCGCGGGAATGTTGCGCGTTCTTGGAACGCTCAAGCGCTCCGTGTACGCTCAAAATTTCGAGAATGAGATAAACGACCTCGGTAGTTGGGTATCCGAGATCCATAGCGGGATGTACCCATATCTAGTGCGTAACCCCATCATCCATCCACCCAATTCCTTTTGCTTACCGACCGGCGGATGCAGCAACCAAACGGTCTGTTTAAAAACTATGCAGATGGGTTGAACAACAGTAACAGCAATAGTAGCAACAACAACAATTTCGACGATGCATCAAGTAGCGCACTCCTCGCCGCAACAGTCTACCATCTCGCACTCCTAACAGGCAATAAAACTTTCATTCCCCAAGCAGAACGTACACGTGCAGCCCTCTTCGCCGCAAATGGCACTTCCGCCCCATCCTCCTCCTCCTCAGGCTCTTCCTCCAATTCCTCATCAGCATCAGCATCATCCGCATTCACGCACACACCATACTTCACAACCTCCGGTTGGCTCTCTCCAGTAGTCGACCCTCTCAACGTCGGCTCTGAGGGATCACAAAGTCCCGAGGGCCAGGCGTTCGTTTTGATGTTATATGCTGCCTGGCGCGATTGGAATGCGGTTAGTAGTAATGGTCAACGGACTAACTCTGCCACCCATGGCCCGTCGCCGATTCCATTTCCTGCTGCAGTGGTGGTGGGTATTTGGAATTATCGTTATCGTTGGGGTGGAGCAGGAGGTTGTGGGGAGGCTGGACAACTGGTGCTCTCCGTCTTTGCGATGGTCGTGGCTTGTACTTTACTATAGTAGGCGATCTTTTCATATAATTTTGTTGTACATTTTTTACTGTACTGTAGTAGTTAATCGGCTGTATTTTTCATTTTTGTGATGTGTTTTGGCCTAGGTGGTCGGAATGGCCAGGTCTTACGGAGGTCTGCCGCAAATGAAAGCTCGAGATGGATTTTTGTAGTGATTAGAATAGGTCTGTACTAGTACAAGATGAATCGATTGCACATGCTTAAACCTACGACGCGACGACCATGACCTCCACAGTGCATTCATTTTATCGCACTTCGACCTTTTTCAGCACCCAGTCTTCGCGAACGCGCACACTGGCATCCAACCAAGTCTCGAGCTCCCTCGCGCGTTTCACCGCAACCTGTATAGCGCCCATAAACACTCTAGGCGCAAGCGGCAATCCACCGGCCTTATTATGCACGACAGCAAGTTCGCGCTGCCAGTGCGGCGTCAAAGCAAGGTGTAGCATATTCCCTACGCCAGACGGTGTTCGAGTCCCGCAGGATCCAGCAACACCCTAGTACTAGTAGGCGCCATCTCCTCAGACTCCTTAGACCTCTCGTTCCTGCTCCTGATGTTTTTGACGTTGACGGGTCTGGAGGAGCGCTGTAGATGGAAAATGTTATGCAGTAGCCTAGGGCGTGTGGTGTAGTGCTACAGTACTAGAGGGACGGCCCCGGCCGGGAAGCGTGTAATGCGGGTACTAGGTGGACGATCACGTCGTTCGCGCCTACAGTATGTAGTTGATTTGCTGTTTTGGCTGTTTTGGCGAGGTTAGTCAGAATGGTCTACTGTAATGTCTTACGGAGGTCTGCCGTATAAATAACAGCTCGAGATGGATTTTTGTAGTGAAGTAATTAGAATAGTTCTGTACAAGATTACTGTAATCGCACATGCTTAAAAACCCACGACGCGACGACTATGGTCTCCCGCATTCATTTTTACCGCACTTCAACCTTTTTCAGCGCCCAGTCTTCTCGGACGCGCACATCCAACCAAGTCTCGAGCTCCCTAGCGCGTCTCGCCGCAACCTGTATAGCGCCCATAAGTACTCCAGGCGCAAGCGGCAATCCACCGGCCTTATGCACAACAGCAAGTTCGCGCTGCGGCGTCAAAGCAAGATGTAGCATTCCCTGAGCCAAACGGTGTTCGAGTCCCGCAGGATCCAGCAACACCCTAGGCGCCATCTCCTCACCCTCACCCTCCGTCACCCCTTCCCTCGCTCCTGCTCCTCCTGCTCCTGATGTTTTTGACGTTGACGTTGACGGGTCTGGAGTGGCGCGGTAAAATGCAAACGATATGCAGTAGGGCGTGTGATGTAGTGATAGAGGGACGGGAGCGCGTAATGCGGGTGGGTGGATGATCACTTCGTTCGCGCCTAGTACTTCTACATCTGCGCGACGGAAATGTCGGAGTGCGGCGGCGCAGGCTAGACTTGCGCAGTCGAGGAGGCCGCCTGTGTCTGCGAGTGCGTGGATTGAGATGCGGAGGTGCCAGACCTGGGGCGGTGCGAGAAAAGGGGGGTTGAGTGGGAAGCAAGACAGGGATCAGAAAGGTGGGAATGGGAATTGGGAATGTGGAATGGGCGTACGCGCTCGCCGGCGAGGATGCAGAGTGATTCGCGGTCTATTGTGCCACTTCGTCTCAAGATTTTGTCGAGCATACGCGCTAGTGCGACTTCCTCGTCACTCTGTCTGCGCAGGTGGAAGGGGAGCAGGGACAGCGGGTAAGGTAGAGTTCAGCGAGGGTCAGCGCGTATGGAGTTTAGATTGGGTAAACGAGTACGCATTAATGTACAGTACGTACCGGCCAGGTTCATATTCGATCGATGCCATCGGCGAGAGTTCGCAGTGGATTGTGATCAAGCCCTCGAACGGTCGCTGCGGTTCCGGGCGCACCATTTTCGCGTCCACTTGGGCTAGCACGCTACATAAATATGCATAGCAGTAATAAGTGCTTAGGAAGAAAAGAAGTGACGGTGGCACACGACTACGACTCGCTTTCAGAGGTCGCGCGCGTACCGTGTTTTGCCCAGCGAACATTCTACATGGCCGAGCTCTGCGCCGAAAGAGATCGAATGCGGTCTTGCCTCGAGGAACTCGCGTCCGTCTAGACGAAGGTTTTGATCGAGTGCAGCAAAGAAGAAGTCCTTTTCTGGGATTGAAGGAGATGGTGGACGCATGGAACTTGAGCGCTTGAGCCTTGAGCGTGGGCGACAAGTCTACAGTAGACCGGGCCGCCGTGTGCGCTCGGCTTGGATGACCATCAGGTTGTCGAGCCTGAGGACGATGAGGACGATGATGATGATGGCGTATTATTACCCAGGGAACTACTACCACATTCGCCTCCAGCACTATTACTCGCAAGGTCTCTTCGACCCATACTCGACAGATTCGCCCTATTGCGATGACCGTCCTCACAGCCCAGAATACCCTCCCTTGCACAAGCCCTTGCCATCCCTCCCCCTCGAACCCTCCTCGACACGCTCATCGCCATCGCCCCCACCGGCTTCAGCACCAACACGTCCCTCACGCTCCTACCACGACTTCGCCTCAGAGCCCTCCAAAACCCTCCCGGAGCCGACACGTAAGCTCCTCATATTAGACCTTAATGGCACACTCCTCCTCCGCTCCCCACGTCCCCTCAAATCCAATCGCGGTCAGCACCATCAGTCACACCCTGCCCCACGCCGCGTCATGCCCCGTCCCTACCTCACTGCCCTTCGCGCGTATCTTTTTGCCCCGCAGACGCGTGGTTGGCTCGATGTTATGGTTTGGAGCTCGGCACAGCCACATAGCGTTGAGGATATGGTGTTGCATGCCCTTGGCGACGATCGTCAGTATCTAGTTGCCATATGGGCGCGGGATACCCTCGGTCTCGCAGAAGATCACTACCGTGCGTCATTCCTTCCTCTCCATTTCCCTAGCGGGATTAAAACCTATCACCACCCTTTGAGTGGCATACGTGATAGGAAACTTTTTGTCGTCTCTAAGATCCTCTATTTCGTTTTGTTTCTTATTTGGCCAACTTGCTATGTCATATGCTCATCCACCGCTCTTTACCTAGACCGCAAAGTCCCAACTATCAAAGATCTCGAAAAGCCATGGGCCGCCTTAACACCACGACCTTTACGCCCTACCTCTTCTACACTCGTCGATTCCAAACTGCAGCGCAAACTCTCATCGCCAAAATGGACAGGCCACTCGGCCGCAACGACGATCCTTCTAGACGACTCGCACGCCAAAGCAGCGCTCCAACCTTACAACCATATCTGCGTACCAGATTACACACGTACCCAGCGCAACTCAGATCTCGCCGTGCTCCAACTAGAACGTGCAGTGCAACAACAACAACAACAACAACAACAGCAGCAGCAGCACTCCTCCGTCTTGCACCAAGAAGCCGCCGCCGCCGATGCCACCACTGACACAAATGCCCACGAATACGCCGTATCATCACCAGATGGCTCTAGCACCACCACCGAAAAAGAACAAGACCACAGCCGCAAGCGCAAGAAAAAGAAAAAGGACAAGTCGCAAGCGCGGGCACTACAACAACTCGCTGCTATTGCCACTGCCGCTGACGACGCCTCACCAGCAGCAGTGTTCGACGAAACCCTTCTAGCCGTGATCGGTATCTTGCACGCTGCGCGATTACAGTGTAGTATTGCTGGGTGGTTGCGTGCCGGTGCGTTATTCCTCCCGCCAGCTAGTGTCACGGGTGATGGCGGTGGCGATGCTAAGACATGGTTTGATGACCCTGTTTTGGTTCGCGCGTGGGCTAGTCGTGGACGTGAGGCGATGCATGAACTTGGCTTGAAAGTCGAGCATGGCATCGAGTCCTGAAATGTTCGTCGGATAGACGACGGTGGTAGCCGCGAAGCCTACTTTACAAATTTTTTTGGTTTTTTTCTTTCTTTCTTGATCTGCGTGCTTGGCCCATGAGTGGCGTTGATTTTAACTCTTATCCGAGACCATTCCATACGGTTTATGGTTTTAGACAGTACTAGTGTAATTGCTGGCTGGAGTGGATGGATCCTGTGCAGTGACAGCATGTAGACTACCTACGATACCGCGATACCGGATTTGGTGTGGTGATCCGAATCGATCCGAATATCCGACGCTATATTACTTGATGGGAACTCCGGATCGCCACGCGTTCGGGGGTGCGTGATCCGGTCAAAGATGAAGCACTACCACCTTCAGGCTGTTCCATCTGCACTCCCTGCTCCTGCTCCTGCTCCTGCCCCTCATCCTCGTCATCATCCTCAAGCACGTAAATCTCAAATGTTGGATGCTCAAATATCGGAGGTCGGCCCTGCCCAAAGAATCAAAATCAAAACAATAAGAAAAACGACACATCAAAAACTCCGCTCCCTTTCACGACTAATAGAGCCCTTCCTCTACTAGTGGGGAGGAATAAAAAAAGAGGGGGCCAGCTCACCATGCGCACAAATGATATCAATCGCTCGCCATCCGTCAAGACCATATCTCCCGATCGTCCACGCACATCCACGCGCGTCTCAATGAAAGGTAATTCCGACACTACGTCCTCTCCGAAGCACGTAGCGCACGATCCGCCCTGGACTTGGACTTGGCTCCGACTATGACCATGGATGCGCGTTTGAACCGGCGCCAGCACCGGCACCGGTGGTGCTGTTCCGTTTTCAGTTGTTCCATCTTCGTTTTTTCCAGCGCTGTTGTTGTACCGGAGGTAAGCGGGAGATCCGCTGAGTGTATGGGCTGCTGCGCCCACACCCGCACTCGCACGGGCTTGGAGGACGCGAACGCGCGCAATGCTGAAATCGCGTATTACGAGCTTGTCGTCGTCAAGAGAGAGCCAGCGTTGTCCTGCGTGCGCTGTTATCCAGTGGAATGTAGGTGGCGAGATGACGCGTGCTGCGCGAGGACCCCATTCCTCCCATGGAACAATCTCCGCCTCCTCCACCTCACGCACACGCACACCCCCCTCCTTCTCCTGCCCTTGCTCCCATTCTCCACTTCCATCATCACTATCCTCTTTGTCGTACCGTGACGTCGTGCGGCCAGTACCAGTGCCAGTACCAGTGCCAGTGTCAGCGTCGGCGAGCGCAAAGAGCGCACGATGGCTGATCGTAGTGACAACCTTCTTCCAGCCCGCGTGCGGACCGCGTAAGCGCAGGAGAAAGGTGATGCCGACCACCATATCCTCCGGCGCGCTATGAAACGTTAGGGGTGATGGTGCGCGCGCGGGCCGCTGTCGCTGCTGCTGAAGAACTTCCGGATCGCGCTGACGTGGGCAGTAGCGATCCGTCTGCATATATGCCGTGTGCACGCGGTAATCGGGGTGGAAGATAGGAAGCGCGAGGGTGCGCACAACGCGCAAGCTCGGAGGGGGTGCGTCATCGCCGTTAATATTCCCCGTTCCCCTCGGACTTATGCTCACGCGGCACAGTTCTAAGCATGGTGTGTCGCGCTTGAGGAAGAGTACCAGATCTTCTGAGAGCACGGCGAGTGCGCCTTCATACGTCCCGTTTGGGGCACGGTGCACCTAACGGTGGGTGGAAAGATGAGTTGAGATGAGAACGGGCGCTTCTTCTCTAGCGCCCATGCCGTACTGCATACATGAGGCGTGCGCGACGCACCAGTGTCATCCGCCCCCGCTTCCAATTGACGAGATAAATGGCGTCGCTTTTCGGGTTGTGGATGCGCAGGTCGACCAAGACGAGCACGATCTGGTCCCCGATGACATCCGCTCGCACGTCGAGGAGGTTCACTGACAGCTCCGTATCGAGCTGTATGTCAGGTTCCGTGGCCAGCGGGTGCGCACCACCCGTCTCGAGGCTCATCAACCGAAGAACCGTTTTCGTCGCCGTTCTGTCGACCGTCGGTAAACTGTTCGTAAACGAAAAGAAAAACAGCAGCAAAAGCCATAAGAAAAAAAATACAAGAAAAAAAGGGGTTGTGGGGGCAAACCGGGTGGAGAGAGAATCCGGCGTTCACCTGAGGACGGAGACGACGAGGTCATCCTCTTCGATGGAAAACGCCTGCGTGATCGCAATCGAACCCTTCGGATAGTCTATCTTTCGCCAACTGTGTTTGCCTGTACGGAGCGCGTCGCGCAGATCGACGTATAAGAGTGCAGGCTGGCGCAGACCGGTCGGGTGGCCCTGCCAGTCGACTGCGAACAGATAATCATCACGGAGAAAGAATGGACCGAATAAGTCCCTCTCTGCGGGTATGACGAGTCGCGGTGGGGAAGAACCAGACAAGTATCTTCCCAGATCGTTCCATGACGCTTCCCAACGTCTGAGCGACTTCATACGGTCGATGATGGAGCACCGTGAGAGATCTTGTAGGGGATCGTATACGCCTGCTAGGTCGGTGCGACATGCATACTGAAGTAGGAGAGAGCCGTTTACGATGTCGTAAAATCGCCTGCAGGAGAGTGCGAGAGATGAAATGTCGCGCGCGCGTAGGTGGAGGGCTATCTCTTCGATGAGCTCGGGTGAGAGGGAGAGTAAGGACATGTCTTACAAATCACGTGTTGGCGCACCGCTCTGCAGCCACGAGCCACGGCGACTTGCTGAGCACCGTGACAGCGCTCGTCCTTTTGCCAGGTACCATACCGTGGTAAATTGAGTCACATTTCCTGTGTATTTCCCCCGTCCTGATCCACAGATAGTCACGAAAATGACAAGAAAACTTGGGCTTGCGCTGGCGGTATTGAGGGTCAGAGAATGCACAAAGACGGCGACGTCACGGTCAACACTCAGCCTGGCTTATGGAGCAAGGCTGTTAGACTCACAACAAGACTTTCGGGCCTTTCGCTTTCGTTCTCGTACCCAATATGACAGTACGGGGCTTGCTTTGGGAGCTCCTCCTCCTCTCCACTCTAACCAGGTAAATCGACCCTCCGAAATAAGGTCTGGTTTCATCGACGCAAACGCGATTATGAAATGAACACGTTTCACAAGAAGGATCCTGAGAGCCATCTAATCAACGCGCATACAGTAGGCGTATACGAGGACGGAGTACAGGAAGCATAGGTCTGGCGTGTCCGTCGCTGTCGTAGGTGGGTGGGTTAGTGGGTCGAAAAAACGAAGCAAACTGCTATGCCATTGAGGCCCTCGCCCGACAATTTATCTATAGCCAGCGTTACTTTGAGCTGCGCATTGGCTTGAGGAACCGTGTTGCTGCCGGATAGCTTTGGCCTTAATGGCTCTCCCGTAGATCATCTCATCCGCGGAGCGCGTATGGATTTTCTCTTCACTCACAGCTCGGTGAGTGTTGCATATACTGGTATCTGTGTGAGAGTGTGTTGTTGCCTAGCTGATGTGTTAATGTATTATTACACGTGCTTGTATCACAGCGAGCAGGCCAAGCCGAGGCATGTTTGTGCATGGATCAGCGCTGTTGAGGAGACCCCAGGTCAAGTCAACCGCTCTGGAATCGAAACTGGTGCCTGTCTTGCAAGATACAATCTTCGCAATATCAGCGCCGCCGTACGTATATAGAGCGCTACTTGTACTACATGGCACAGTGTAACCTCACTTAGCAAGATGCTCTAACAGTAATTTAATAATCTCCTCGTGCTGTTCACCTAACGCGAAGTCCAATGGAGTCATGCCCCCGTCATCCTTCGCCTCTACATTTGCTCCATGCTCGATTAGTAAGCGTACTATCTCGATCCTCCCGTACATCGATGCCTGATGCAGTGTCGTATAGCCATACATGTCCCGTGTATTTGGATCTGCGCCGTGCGCGATCAACAATCGAGCGACTCTAGCGTCATTGCGATGACCAAATTGTGATGCAAAGTCTAATGGGGTGATACGATACTCATTCTTGGAATTGACGTCTGCTCCGTAATCGAGTAATACCTGGACCATTTCGAGATCCCCGTAAAAGGCTGCAGAATGCAGCGGCGTGTTCTCGTAAACGCCCCGCAGTTTCACGGATGATTTACTGCGATGAAGTACCTGGGCCACTTGGAAGTGTCTCCCCGCTAATGCCGCCACAGCTGGTGTCCTATAGTAACCGTCAATAGCGTTCACATGCTGCGGATGCTTGGCTATCAACTGTTCCACGAGATTCACGAATCCACAGAGTGCAGCGTAGTACAGGGGTATCTTTGCACCGGATTCCGAACCGGCCCTGAATTGCAAAAAGACTGATCCACCGGGAGGTTTGATATCTATGTCGTACAACCGGCGCCAAGCCGCAAAATATGGCTTGTCCAGATCAAAAAGATATTCCATCCCTTTGATCCGTGACACGACATCCTCGAACTGGGCATGACGGACCCAGTATTTAGCAGCATATACAGCCAGAGGGGCGTTCTGCTCGACGTCGTCCTGTTCATCGTCATCGTCCAACCGTAGCAAGACGCTCACGCAAGCCTGCGCCAGGATCGTATGCGCTGTCTCAAAAGTAATATGATATCGTGAGACATCTTGACTTGAAGAAGCGAGGCGTTCCGAGGTCAAATATTCCTTGACCGAAAAATGTGAGAACTGCACCACTCGGGAATCATCTGTGTCGACAATGGCGATTAAACTCGAGCATGACGTTAAAAGGGCTCGTTCTTGATCCTCCCACCGCCAATTTGGGTTCAACTTTGGGATGCCCTCCGCATCATTGAAGTCGATGGCAAGGACTTCTGCAAGCTCCTCGACGCGGAGTGGCCGGATCGCCACAACAAGGCATTGCAGTAGACGTCGAGCGTGGTCTCGATTCGGCTTCTTGATCTCCCGAAGCACACGCTCGTACGTCTCATCCAGCGATTCTGGTAGTTCCTCCAGAAATCGCCGGACGCTCGATGGAAGACAGTCGCTAAGGACTTCCAACTGACAGAATGTCCACCGGAACCTACTTGACAATTTGAAAATGTATCACAAACATAAACTGATCCACATACATTCCATCAGCTCGTTCGGCGAGCGTCTTAACTACAAATTCCTTGTCTTCCTTCTTCCATCTCTTCATGTTTGTATCCAAATTCGAGTAAACGATCGACCTGACATAGTCTGCAATATCTTCCTTTTGTCCGGTTTGATCGTGAAGCGACACCCGGAGAGAGGTCAGAGGCTCAATGGCATTTCGTATATCGATTTCGGGTCGGCTTGTGACACAAATATGAAGATTTGGAAGGCCAAGGTCGACAAGGTCCTTCAGAAGCAGAAGCACCCTCTCGCGAGCTGATGGAATCCCAGACGTTATCGGAGACTCATCGAGTGCATCCATGATCAGGTAGATGGGACGTTGATCAGGGAGTGAGAGCATATCTTCCAGGCATTTGGATAAAACACTATCACTAGGCTGATTCTTTCCGTCATCGTGATCCGAATAAAGTTTCGATAGAATGTCGCAGCGGGGGCTCGAACGAGCAGAAAGCTGTGTGAGTAGGGAAGGGAGTAGGTCGCGCAAGCATTGTTTGTTGGCGTTCCGGAAGTCGAGGTAGAAATATGCCATCGATGCTTGACCGGCGTCGCATAGGGCTTTAATATCTTCGATGACCGTGGAACTGATGAGCGACATCAGTAATCGATGATGGACGGAGCTAAAGATCGACGAACCATAGAATACTCTTGCCCGAGCCGGCTACAATATTAAGACGTCATCAGGGAATATCGGATAGAAACTTGGGACAGGACGCACGCTTTCCGTGAATCCAAAGGAGGGAACCTTTGGATTTCCATTCCTGGTAAATGTTTCCTTCGAAGAACCACTTTGCAGCTTTCTTGTGATGAGTACCACACGCAATGTTATGGTTAGTTGACGGATCCGGTGGGGAGAGCCATTTGTGGACGCTCTCCCGCAATTGGTTTTCTGAAAAGATGAATAAGGCTCGATAGTCAATATCGACGAGGTTAGGAGATGACGAACGTTCGACTTGTTGCACACCATGAATGACCTCGGCGACCTTGCCGTTGACATTGGCCACTCTATCATCTACGTTGGCCAATCTATCATCTACGTTGGCCAATCTATCATCGACGCCGGCCACCCTATCATCTACGGCAAGCACCTGTTCCGTGACTCCCCTTACCCTCTCGTCTACAGCATGCGTCGCCCTCAGATTTTCCGCAATCATCATCCGAGCTTCCTCTTGTGTCAGCTTGTCAAGATTCTTCAGCGCATCTTCCAGATCAGTCTTGCCGATCAGCCTCTTCCAATACTTTTCTGAACACTGTTTAGTAACGGGAGACACACTCATACGAAATTACTCACCGATTCGGCCTTGCTTCATCTCCTTGGTCGCAATCCCAAGAATCGTGAGAACTTCGACCATTATCTGAATTATCGTATCTATCATCTCCGTGGTTGACGGCACTTGCGTGTAAATCTCTAGGCGTCGGAAAAAACTTTCAATGCGCCCAAAGATGTCAATCAGTGTTTCGTGGCTTTTCCCAATATCCTTTGCTGCCTGAGGGATGTACAATTAGTGTTAAGATGACCCGCACATGTTATCAAGAAAGATTCGTACTGAAAGGAGAACCCCAACTCCGGCAAATATCACCTTTCCAGGTGAGAATACCTGTCGAGTAAACGTGAGACTGCAGATCTCAGACAAGTTCATGCTTTTAGGCTTACCAGGCTGATACCCTCTCCAAGGGTCTCAGATAATATATAGAGGACGTTCACAGTGGGATCGAGCCACTTGGTCCATCGATCATCGCTACTCAGCGACTGATCAAGTCCCTGTACCTGCTGGTGAAGTACAGCGAGAATTTTGGTGGGTGAGTTGCAGTTTTCGAGCTCGCCGGCCAGTGGATGGGCAAGCAAATCCTTCTTTGTGCGCTTTTGGAACGCTTTCAAGGCATTGTTGAAGATCACTTGGAAATTGGATGACGAGGAGGTGGCGGTGATGGGGCGAGAGTTAGACATAAGGGTGGTAGGAGTGAGGAACTTTGTTCGTGTTCAGGCTGAGAGGATGATGGACGTTTGTTGAGAACACGAGCACTGCCTCGTGTACAGGAATCCCTGGGTCCTGGGGATCTGTTCGGCAAGACCCGGCAGATAAGCGCGCAAAACTCGCGATAACGAAGAGTTTGAAACTTGAAGTCATTACGAGGCCCAGGGGCTAATAAGTTACAGTAGAGCCGAGATGATAGGGATGCAACTCACTAGCAGCGAGTGCGGCGTCGGTGAAGAGCAACTCGGACCAAGGGTCGGCCTTGCGCATCTACTCGCATTGTCATCCGTGGATAGAGAAACGTGGTGTAGGCTGCGTGGTATTAATTTTCGAATACACAGGATACTGTATATACTTCCGAGTCCAGGTTCAATTGCCTCATTGTGCAAGCGAACTCTTGTCATGTTGGAAGTAAGTTAGAAAGGGATGCTTGCTAATCTGCATTACTGTACAGCCTTCACGAATCCGCTCGGCCTTGGCCGTTCCCAGTCCGTTCCCGCTATTCATCGATATTCATACCCCTTGCGGCCTTGCCACTGCCCGTCTCACCTACTTCGTAACTTCACCCATCTTTTTAAATACGACAGGCGCTGCCAAAATTCCAGAGTGGCACTACGGCCGTGACGTGACGTATCTGCCACAGTGAGGCCATTGACACCCAGCGTTTCCTCCGCCTGCCAGCCCAAGACTCACACTACCAACTCTGGCAACTCAGGGTCATTTATGTAGACTTCAATGCCCCCTCCATGCTACTTCTCTCCCCTGCCTCTGACTATGACTCATCGCCTCTGTTCCATCCCGTCTGCTGTTACCCTTTGTATGCTGCGGTAAGCAAAGGACCGCGTACATCTCCTGCAAACACAACTCCCTTCCTGCGTTGTTCTCAAGGCGTTAAAAGCACTCGATTGCTCTTACGACTCCTTTTTGATTTCGTCTGGGCTTGTCTCTGATGTTTACACCAAGCTACCGTCCGCGCCCTTGTCTCAATATGGGAGGCTCTTTCCTCGTCTTCTCTCTTCTCTCCATCTTGCGTCTGGGAAGTTCTCTCGCACTGCTTGCTTAGTTGTCCCTCCTCCCTCTCTTAGCTCGCTGTTCTCCCAAACTTTACATGTGCCCGCCTGACCTACACACCCATGTTCTCCAACCAGCTCACCCGTTTTTCTCCTTTGTACCAACCCAGCGATTATGTGAATTACAGAGGATCTCAAGTGTCAACAGCACCACTCGTGGCTTTGTATGACAGACTGGGACTCGGACAGACATCCGTCACTGGCACACCTGACACCTAAACCGGCATAGGCACGCCGCATGCAGTACCAACTAACAATTTCTTTTTTCGCAGTCTTCTCGACCCGCTTCCTGTATGTTGGGGAAATTTTACTCTTAACTTCAGGGGTGCATGGTTTTATCATCAGAGTGGCATAATGAACGAAGCACCTTGAAACTATGGCATGAACTTTTTGGTTCCTCACCAATGCGAAGAGCGGAAGTCCGAGTCTCTCGCTTTCTGCTGTTACGTGAGAAACACGCAAAGAAGCAGATATTAGAAGAAGCTCACATATTTTCGCGGCGAGTGGTGATGCTGGCATCGCATTCACCCCATTTATCGACGCCCGTCACAACACAAGCTCAGCCGTGCGGGTCCGAGTCAGTCATTGAACACGACTCGTTCGGCTACAGTCGCGTCGCGTGAGCTGCGATGTTACCTCGTATTTTCCTACCTCCTTCCTCGTACCTGGTTTCTCCGATTATCCTTAACTACGTCCTAGGATTACCACATTACCTAGAACGCGTGAACTTACGTCGGATTCCGCGGTCATCTACACTGATCCTTCAAATATTTGTAAAGAACCCGTTCTGTCCCATCAGTGATAGCATATGGACTGAAATCATCGTCGTATCTCTGTTCCACGTTCGTGCGCTACGGTTGCTATCGACCTCGATGAATTATCCAAACCTGACTCTGCTTTTTCCCACAACCATGCCGGTCGTAACCGTCGTTGTATCGGTAAAAAAGGCTAGCTCAGGACCCACAGCCCCCTTGACAGAATCTCCACTGCAAAAAAACACTTGTAAGAGGTTGATTAAACGGCTCTTACATTGGACAGAGACTCAAAGCCGACTTCAATAGTCTGAGCAAGGTTGTAGGGTCGGCCCGCAAATGCTAAAATTGGCGCCGATCGCCGAGGAAGAGGAGTGGTGCTCGTCGCCGGAGGCCGAGTTGCCGTCGCCGTTGACTCCGTCGAGTCCGAGTGGAGGCTGCTTTGCCCTGCTCATGTCTCGCCTCCGTCCCTCCCCGACACCGACACTCTCACCCTCAACGCTTTCTTTGCGAGTCGTTGCTGCAGGAACACTCTTCCTTACCCACACGCTCTCCCTCCCCACACATCCAGGTCCAACACAGACCGTACGCGCCCACGAATATGCGCGTAGTCGCGGAGGCAGCGCACCTGCCATCCTCTCCGTCCTCTCTCAGTTGCACGTGGATAAGTGCTGGCTGATTGCGAGTCTTGGCGGTGCACAGGAAGCCCGTGCACTTGCGCGTGAACTTGAAGCTGAAGGCGTTAGCACGCGGTATTGCAAAGTCTGGGAAGGTGCTGGTGTTCCGGCTGCTTGGGTTCTCCATGCTGGTAAGTGTCCCCCACCTCAGCATTCTACTGGACATGTCTACGTCGCAGAGACGGCAGAATTCTGATGCGCTGGCGCCTTGATCGAGTCCGAACTTGCGAGGAGCCATGCTACGCATCGCTGTTCCGTGATCATATTTCTCATGTGCGCTGTGAGATGGAAACTCATCTCTATCCTTCAGGCGACTCGAATGGCCAGTTAGTTATCAATCATAATCCGCTTCCAGACATTCCTCACGAGGAGTTTGTCTCCCTTCTGGGACCCCTTGCTCGTCCCTGAGCACTATCCCTCTCCAGAGTCACCCCTGGCGTCTCCACCTTTCCTCACCCCCACCATCGCCAATAACTAGCGCACCATCCGATTGGATCCATTTTGAAGGGCGTTCGGTCAAGACAACGTTAAACAATCTTCAAGGACTGGATGGTCTTGCGCGCGAGCGTCGCTGGCGTTCACAATTTGTTCAGTGTAGACGTCGGTCGTCGTGCAAAGCAAGGAATCGAGGCAGTGCGCACCTTTTTATTTTATTTTGCATAGCTCCCTCCTGACGATATGGTCCACACTCGAGCAGCTAATCCCCCACGCCGACGTAGTCTTCCTCAACTGACACCACACCCAAGCCGCATATGCCAGCGCACCTCGTGGCTTCTCGCTTGCGCTCACGCGTCTCGCGCCGCCCCACGCCCT
>WHVC01000131.1:0-67127 GCA_015178925.1 Russula emetica | reverse complement strand
CGGCGGGCGAGAGCGCGGGGAGATTATGATGCCCGGCGCGAGAGACGGATTTGTCGGACGGCGGGACCAGATAGCCCAGCCGCCAAACTGTTGTTTTTGGATCCACCAACGCGTTCTGCTTTTTTATGGACGTATACGTAGGAGCATGTGCGAAGGTGGGCGGTGCAGGGACCTGAGGTGTGGATGGCAAGCGATCTCGGGGGGCTTCGCTTGGAACGGGAAGGTGGTGTGTCAGGGGGAGGGCGGGCCGGCGCAGGTGAGGGAGAGGAGTCCGGTGTGGGTTCCTTCAGAGCTGGCTTAGGTGAGGGCTTTTGAGGGCGAGTCGGATGACTCAGTGGATTCATCAATCGGTTCTGGATCTAGAGGCCCATCAAGTATCCTGGGAGGTTTAGGGGATGGAGCCACGGGGGACAGCGCGGGTAGAGGCGGCATGGACAGTTGTTTAGGCAAAGGGGATATTGGTTGCTGGAATGCCCAGTTTTGCTGGTAAGGTGTGCCAGGCTGAGATGAAGGAGGTGGATACGGTGGAGAATACGGAATTTGGGTCGTATGCTGCGGAGTATACTTTTGGTGTTGTGGGTAGGAATTAGGTGTCGATGGCTGAGGAGAAGGATGCATGGGAATGTGAGGAATGTAGGAAGAATGCGATGTCGGTGGAGGATGCGGATGAGGGTGGGATGATGAGAATAATTCTGATTATAGTTGGAGCCGTGTGCACCACGGGAGACGCCGTGGAACCCACCGCGGCCAGAGACACGAGGCGAAGGAGGGGCAGGTGAATGGCCATTTCATGGGTTGTGGGGGGTATGGATATGCGTAAGATGGTACGTTTGTGAAGCCGTAGCGATGCACGTGCGTTGGAGGCGGAGGGTAGTATGAAGGTCCCGGATGTGGGTAAGGCGATTGTGTGCCAGGCGGCATGCTGACTCGCACGGCTATAAGAAGGAAGCCAAAATTGTCTACAAAAAATCAATAAAATCAAACAAAGTAGAGGGGATGAGATGGACATACAACACGAGAGCAAAGGTTAATCAAACTGATCTGTGCGGGCAGTGCGGACAGCTTTTCACTGGGTGGTGAGCAAACCTGTGCCTGGACATGAACTTTTTTTTATTGTAATCCTTTTTACTTACAGTGCGAAAACTTGAGCTGGCCTGTGCGCAGCGATTAACTATAATGCGTAAAGCTCGTTGGCGAGCGGGGGGTGCAGTAGCGGCGTGATGAGTGTAAATTATAAGGGACCTCTTTTATTTGTCTAAGCTTGGTCAATCCCCTCATTGACTAACTCTACTCTACAGTCTCTACTCTACTTCAAAATCCTCGGCCTCCTGCACGTTCGTGGCTAGCCCTGTCGATTTCTGTGGAGTCCGCTCCCCTGGGACCAATAACACTCCCACGCATCCCAAGCCCGAGCATGTACATCCCCGATGTCGTCCGCGTCCTCGAACCGGGCCGCATGGGAGACGGCGAAACTGCCGCTTGATGATGATGGTGATGTCAGTTCAGGCATTGGAATACGCAGTTGGTGCTGCAAAGTGGCGAAGTGGGCCAGTATCGTACGAAACCGCAGCGACGCGTACGCGTTGAGGTGACGACGGCGCCGAACGTAGGCGACGGGCTCGCGGGACGTGAAGATGTACCAGAGACAAACAGACCCGTTGCGAGCGAGGTCCATGATGAGGGTGTGTTCGTGGTAGCCGGAGTGGTTGGGTGAGATGACGGCGACGGCGACGACTGCACCTGCGCCTGTGGGAGCTCATGCACCGTGCGTTTGAGCGCTGCAATGTCATGCTCGAGGTCATCGCGCTTGCGCGCAAACAGACTCTGCGCCCGTGCGACTGTCGCATCTCTGCCCTCGATGAATTCTCGCACGGCGCCCTCCACATCCTGCGCTTCCGCAGCGCTGGCAATCGCCCCTGGCACAGCGAGCAGCGTTGCATATCCCCGCGCGACGCGTTCTTCGTCCGCAATGCGGATCTCGAGCTCTACGCGCGCGTCCTCGTTGAAGTCGTCCAAGCGAGAGACGATCGTTTGTAACGCGGAAGTAGGTAGAGAAGAAGTGGATGGCGGGACGGCTTGAAGCGTCTGGCTTAGCTCACGGAGAGCCAAGTGACAGTCCCGTAATGCGCGTTGTAGCTCATCGTATCGTGTCTTCGTGCTTTCGAGCTCAGTAAGAAGGTCAGATTTTGAATAATTTTGAGAGCGAGATAGCGAGCTAGGACTGTCTGGGGATGAGGGTGACCTTGGGGCATTAGGTTCATTAGTAGTAGATGATGCTAAGGTGGTGGTATCCTGGGGCAAAGAAGCGGGTATGGTAGAATCGGTATTCACCGGAATTGATGCAGATAATGACGATGGCGAAGAATGAGGTGACAAAAATGCTGGAGATCCTATGCTAGACCGTGGGGTAGGTTGATGTAGAATGGCGACTGTTGTTGGTGTATGCTCAAGAGGAACCGATTTTGCCTGTGGAGACATGACAGGCAGTTCGACTGGCGGGGGACCTAACGACGCAGATGGAATTTCTGTTACTTGGATCGCCTGTGATGGGGACAGACAAATGGGAGAAGTCGCCGCGTCCACCTTCACCACTTCCGATGTGGCCTCAGTCGCAACTTTAGTTGACTTGATAGTAGAGGATGGCGTGTGAGGCCTGTGAGGCTCTAGTGGGATGACACGGCCGTCGTCGTCCAGCTCAGAGCGGCCCAACACCCGCTCCAGTTGCATCCGTCTCTCCGTCTCGATTTGCAGTTCCTCCACAAGCGTCCTAGCCGCATCTCGCGCAGCAACAATCCTTGCCACGCTTCCGATCCCGGGGTCCAACGCTACCTTCATATCCCCACGAGAAGCCACACCATCAATAAGGCTGAGCAGCTCGCACGCGTCTCGAACGACAGTGTTGAGCCGCTGCGCGATAGGTAGGTCCTCCTTTGCGCACGTCTCCTGTGCGCGACGCACCCATCGACGAAGCGACTCGGCGAGTTGGTCCTCCCGCCCAACGACGGCAAGCCGCAGCGCGATCTCGCGCCGACGTCCATATGTCTCCCTAGCGAGTTGCTCCGTTGCCTCGTCCAGGACATCGCGCAGGCGCGCAGACTGGCGCTGCTCATTGGCGAGTGCGGCCTGCGCAGAAGCGAGCTGCGTATGCAGCGTGGATATTGTTGCCGCGTGGCGTGCATTGAGGGACTCGAGCGCTCTTTGTAGCGTATCTGTTGTGGCTTGGGAGAACTTCCTGCGGAAGATGTGACTTTGGTGGGGAAGGAGCAAAAGAGAATTGGACGTACATGTACCGAGAGACCATCTTGGCGGCTGCATTGTCGTCGTGCTTGTAACGTTCGAGCTCGGCAAGAGCGTTGGACAGCCGTAGTCGCTCTCCCTCTGCAGCCTTCCGCCCCGCCTCCAATTCAGAGCGAGCCCCGTCGAGTTCGACTTGCAGCCTACCGATCTCGTCACTTAGCGCCTTGTTTGTGCCCTCAAATTCCCCAGCAAGCCTGTGCAACCCTTCCTTCCGTTCCTGCAGAGACTCAAATGCTGATCTACCATTTCGGTCCTGTTCAGGAGGCTTTCCATTAGATGTATGCGCTCCGTCAGAAGCAGGTGCTTGCTTCGGAGGTGGCGTTGGTGGTGGCGGTGAAGATGGTGCTGGTGGCGACGATGGCAAGCTTTGACGGCGCTCGAGGGCACGCACCAAATCAGCGTACTCCCTAACCGTGCGATCCATCATCCGGCCTTCCTCCTCAACCACGCGCAGCTGCAGCATCAGCCCACGCTCGCGCACCAACGCTTCCTCCTCGTGCGCACGGGCACCCGCAGCGACACCGAATGCATTCTCTGCGGCATAGTGCGCGCGAGAGGCAGCACCCTGCATATCCACAAACTGAGCAGTACGCTCGCGAAGGGCATCCTCCGCGAGTGTGAGTTTGTCGCTCGCGCGGCGCAAAGCAAGGGTGAGTTCAGGGAGCTGCAGTTCGGCGGGGTGCGGCGTAGAGTCTGGGTGCGCGCGGAGAGCGGCGAGTTCTACATGTGTCGCCGCGTTCTCATGTTCGAGGGCCTGAGAGCGCTCAATGGCTATGGCGGCTTCCAGGGAGTGCCGCTGTAGTTTGAGTGCGGAAGTATGTGCCTCATGCTGGGAATGTGGTGGGTGGTCTGTACGATGTAGAGTAGTAGGACAGATAGTACCTGGAATCGAGCAAGTGCAGTACGCAAACTCGAGAGCTCGAGGGCTAATGGGTGGTCATCGTCGATTTCGAGCTCGACGTCGTTCATTTGCAGGGTCAAGGATTAATTGCTTGGCAGATCAGAGCAGCATTTCACTGTGTGTATACAAATTAAACTCTCACGGTCACTCAAGTCGACTTTGCCAGTAGAGCGCAAGCGCAATTAGCGCAGTCACGGTTGCGCTCAGCCTTCGAGTCATCAACCAACAACACCACAGTACAACCCACATTTACCACGCATACAATGGCTGAACCATCCGTTCGAAATCAGAGTCAACCGCGACGAGCCGCTCGCCCTAATCACAGCCGCAGACGTCCTCATGGCAGAGGGGGCAAGGGTGGCGCAAAGTCAACACCTGTTTCTACACATGCGGCGTCGAGTAGCTCTGTGCCAGATGCAATTGCATCCACAGAAAACGGAGAAAACGAGCAAGGCGACTCAGCTGTACAAACTCAAATGGATCCTCAACAGGACGAGAGCCAGGAACAGGATTTGTGTTGGATCTGCGCAGAACCTATCAAATATTATGCGGTCTCGGAGTGCAACCATCGGACGTGCCATGTCTGTTCTTTACGCTTGCGTGCGCTGTACAAAAAGTTGGACTGCACATTCTGCAAGGTGCGCATTGCGTCTGCCTTACATCACGCAATGGACTTTTAACCAACGAACGTAAGGAACGACAACCGACAGTTATCTTCACCGTCTCCCCTGATGCCCCCTTCTCGTCTTATACTCCAGAGAACACTCCGTTCAAAGATGAAAAGCTAGCGATATCATTCGAGACTGAGGAGATGATGCAAGACTCCTTGGTTCTGCTACGCTTCAATTGCCCTGATTCCTCCTGCGACCACATGGCAACTGGCTGGAACGACCTTAAACTGCATGTTCGTGGTGTCCATAAGAAATTCATGTGGTATGCGCCAATCTGTCCACGTCTGTCCATAATAGTCTGAATACACTCCACAGTGACCTCTGCATCAGCCACAAGAAAGTCTTCCCACACGAACATGCGTTGTACACGTCCCCCCAGTACTTCACTCATCTTCCCTCCGCCCAACGTAGACAACAGAAGGGCGCGCCAAAAGAACAGATTGAGGGTGGTATACATCCCCTCTGCGAGTTCTGTCATGAATGCTTCTTTAGCGACGAAGAACTGTACAATCACATGCGACATTCGCACGAAGAATGCTTTATATGCAAGCGAAACGAAATTAGGGACAAATAGTAAGCCCCACTCTCGACCCTCCCTGCGCCATTAACATGGGTGGTTTCGCAGCTTCAAAAATTACGATGCATTAGTCAGCCACCTTTTCTTCACCTTCATACGATAACCAACATCTAAACGTCTTTAGGAACTACATTTTGAGCGGGAGCATCATCCATGTCCAAATCATATTTGCCAAGCGAGGAAATTCGTTGTGTTCGGTTCTCAGATCGACCTTCAGGCTCACATGGTGGAGGAGCATGGTGCAGAGATGTCTTCGCGCGATAAGAGAGACGCTCGTCGTGTTAATGCCTCCTTTGATTTCCAAGATGCGCCTTCAACCTCTGGCAGGCGTCGTGGAGGGGGACCAGACGGTGGTGGTAGTGGAGGAGGAGGACGCGAGCGAGGGCAGCGCGACTCTCAGCCACAGATAGCCCCACGCCCAACACTAGGCTCGGAGAGCCGTCACAGTCTCCTTGGCGCACACCTGACTACAGAACGAGATGGGAATGATAGCTCACCCGAGCCCGGCAACAGGCAACAGGCGGATTCGCCGCTACCACAGTCTATGGACCCCGTCACTGCTGAGTACGTCTCTTTCTATCCACACTTATGTGCTACCAAACACTAACTTCTTCTCCCAAGACGATATACAGCGGTATTCGCGCGGCTGCGCACTCTCACACAACACCCCACCAATGCCGTCGCAGGTGTTAAGCTCGCCCTGCGCGACTACACGGCATCCCAATCCGGAGCGCGTGATCTCATCTCTATCGTCTGGAATACTCTCGATTGCAATCTTGACGCAACAGCGTCGATCATCAACCTCATCGTTGACTTCCTCGAAGACGAGGAGAAGAAGACGGATCTGCTCAATGCTTGGAATACGTTTAAGAACGAGCGCCGCCGCGACTTGCCTCCGGACCTCATCACGCAGCCCACGACTACAGGCACGGATTATGCGCGTATTGCCAATGGCCGCGCTGTGAGCGCCGCGAGCGCACATCGCGCGGCGCCACCGAGACAGACCCAACGAGCGGTCTGGGACCGCGTTGCGCAGGCGGCCGAGCGCGGCGCGACCTTTCCACCTCTTAGAGCGCCGCGTCAGCAACAGCAGCAGCAACCGCGATCACATAGCACAACACTGCCCCAGGCCCCACAACCACCAAATACAGGGCCAACGCCTGGCGTCCGCAAGCGTGGCGTGCGCAAGACCGCATGGTCTGCATCTGCCGCGAATGTTGGTGCCGGTGGTGGCGGCGGCGGGAGCAACAGTAGCAATAATACTAATACCGTTTCGAAAACGTCCCAGGGCGGGAAGCCACCACCTGCCCCACCACCTCCAGCACCCTCACTCACGAACGCTGCATTCCCAATCCTGCCGAGCTCGGCTGCACCCAGGGCACCCCCAGTCGTCTCTGCGCGTACGGGCCAATTGCAACATATCCTCGGCAGTACGCCGCCAGCAACATCTGCGTGGGGACCCGGACGCGCAGCGCAGGATGAAACAGTAGGGGAGGGAGAAGTAGAAGCGGCGGTGCCTGAAGAGGCGGTGCCGGGCGGGAAGAAAAGGGGGAAAGCGAAACAGAAGCAGACGTTGTTGGTGTTTGGGTCGTACCCCATTACTGGTACGAGACAAGACTAGAATAGGCCGAGGGATCACCACAGTACTAGGACATCCGGATATACTGTATGCAGACAAAACGCATTTTTGACAATGCACTACTCGTCACTGTACTTCTGCAGGTTAACGGTCCAAGACGACCTCACACATCACCGATCTCTCGTAGAGTACATAATAAGCTCAGAATGAGCACAGAGCACAGGTTCACGATCGCCATTGCTGGGCTCCAGTAGATTCGGGCCGGACCAGTCCGTAATGCTTTGCGGCTGGCACACTCCTAGACTGCCGAGCCGACGCAGCTCGAAATACGAATGCGCCCCAATCCCATTCCTTTCCGGCCTCACCGGCTTTCTTTTGCTTCACCTTCCCTTTTCGTTCTACCTACTGTACTTTTCCCTCCTCGGTCTCAGACAACGTCAATCAACACAGCCGCCGTCATGCGGCAACCGTACGCTCTTTCTTTACTGAGTCCCTGACACGTGACGATGTTGTAGGTGGACTCGGAGGTGCCAGTACTGTAGTGTGCCGGTGCGTGCGTTGGCCAGGATTCGTTAGGAAGGAGTGCCAGTGGGCGGTTTATCGGAGCTTTGCGGGCGCTAAGGAGCGGGTGAATTGTCCTTCCGTCTGTGTATTGGAATGAGAAAGATATGCTGTTCAGAATCTCAATCTCCATCCTCATGTCAGGCGAAGACGACCATTGGTGAACACTCGCCGTGCCTCGTCTGCGCCTAACGATTAGTATAATTCAATTGGGTGCTGACCTCCTCGGATAGTAAATCCAAAGGGTAAGACACAACAGGGTCAACGCAATACAATCCCTCTCTCGTCCGAGTGACCAGTCGGGGCCGCTGGGTGATCCGCCGCGCAGGGATATGGCACTGAGATAGAGCCAGTAGCGTACAGCTACAGGCAGCTGGACTCGACATTGCTTCAAACCACGGTCAGAGTCGCGCGCCGTCGTGGATTAACCCAATATTACATAAGGGCACATCCTTGCCTCCGAACGCGTTGCCTCTCAGGCTCAGCGGACGCGTCACTCGTCACTCTCAATCTCTACCCTGCCCTGACAGTCGAACTACCGTCGACCATTCACTCACTTTGGAAGATGCCCCACTAACTCCACCGCGTCGAAGGGGATGTGGCATGAGACCTGGAGACACAATGCCACTCCCACATTTACTTTTTATCCACAATTCTCTTGCAGAGGTTACTTATACTCGATCCTTACCCAGCGATTCCTCATTTCTTCCCCTTCTCCCTATTTGACAACTCGGTGCTTCCCAGTTACTGATACATCCATGACGATCTTTCCTTCACCATCGCGATACAATGGTTCTATCACCGTGCAATTCAGTAATATTGCCGAGTACAAACTCTATCCTTGGTTCGGCGAGACTTTCACTGCACACGCCAAACTCAACTATCCTTTGTTCGGGATCAGCCCACCAATGAGGCAGCTTTTCCCCGGGTATTCCTCGGATAACGACAAATCGTCGAATGTGTTCGCTGTGACGTTGGAGTTTTCGGGACCGGACAATGGGGCCCCCAAGGAAATGTGCCTCAAGCTCGCGCGGGGTGAAGACGAGGTCGTGCATCTGAGTCGCGAAGCTTCATTCTATCGGAATGAGCTCGCCAAGCTATCGGGAATCGCGGTGCCCAGGATGTATGGCTTCTTTACCTGTTTCCATGACGATGCGACAGTGGGATGCCTTTTACTGGAACTTTGCACTGGTCCTAAGGACCTACCCTACGATGCAGAGGAGTTCATGTATGTCCTCTTTGCCCTGCCTCTTCACTTTTTTTTTTTTCAGTTGTCATGTTACTGACTTGTTGGGGTTGAACATGGTTAGTTGCCTCGCAATGCAGACCGTGCGCAAGGTACACACCCTTGGCGTCACACAAAATTTGTCGCTCGAGTTGCACCATTTCGTCATGAAAGACAACAACGTCCTACTTATCGACTTCTCGCGCGCGGTGGAGCATCATCAGTGCAATGCAGTGCCGATCTGCAGTAATCAACGTATCTGTCCCGATGAGGAGGATGGGCTGGAGGTCGTTGATCACGACTGTAGTAAGTTGATGGCGGATGCTAAAGAAGATATGCGTGCTGTATCCGTAGCACCGTCGATAGAGGACTGTGCCATACTCATGCCATAGTACTGTATCATCATACCTTTCGACGGTCGTGTTGATTTGCAATCACACGTCTATCAAAGTCAACTTGGTCACACACTCCGCCACAGTGCGTGTAATATGCGGCTTCTGTCGTTGTGTCGGGTCGGCCTTAACCGATCTCCCTCCGTGCCAGTCGTTCGCCCTTTGAAGCAATTCTTCTTTCACAATGGATTCCGAAAGGCTCTCCCTCAATGATGAGGAAAAGGGCAAGGCAGAAAATGGTGTGCTTAATCGGTTAATCAGTTGATCGTTGAATTGTTCTTAACGCCACAGTCGCTGAGCGATTCCTCATTCGCATCTGTGCAATGACCACAGATTCTCTACCCTCTAATGAAACAAATACGGGAGTCGAGACTGAGTAGGTATCGACGAATCGTCTAGTCGAAGATCGGTCAAACAAAACAAAGTCATGCCGACATTCCCCGTCATATCCAGACATTTGAAGACTCTGCCTACTCCGAGTCTTCAAGCTCCTATTTCCGGTTTTACTTTCGTTTCTTGAGTCGTCAAATCGTCTAGATTCACAGTACTTGACATCTCTTCGTTCTTATATGCGCCCATGCCCGTTATCACGCGGCGTGCCTCTTGCGCGTAGCGTGAGCGGGCACGAAGTTTTTTCCCATTCCGGATGAGGATGAGGGGAATCGGAATCGACCCGAGAGAAATAAATGCGAATATCGACACTGTTGGTCGAAAGTCGTGCGAAAACAAACAAAGAATAAGTTACATGGGTCAACCAACGATGGAACCCGTGCTGAGAAAGATGTCGGCTAACCTGCCAATTTTGTGCCTGTCGCTTTTACGAGACTACGGGTCACGAGAGGAAACGCAGCTGCAAATATCGAACGCATGAAAGAATTGGCTGCACCCGCGCTTGAAGAATATATAGTGTAGACCTGTGCTATGCTAGTGGTTCCGTTGGGAGTTGGCACCGATCAAAAAGGATATGGCACGGGAAGAAGCGTACTATGCGAGGAAACAGATGAAAATTGCTGCCATGGAATAGCCAAATACTATCCCTGCGAGTGCCGGGACGACCCAATGTGTTTCGGGTCCGCTCGACCTATGGTGGGGAGGAAGATAAGGCGTTGGAAAGGGTTATGAACATCATGTTACGTACCATCCGAACCAAAATAACGATATGGGCATGGCAACACTGACAAGAATGGGATTCTAATGGAAGCCAGGAACGAAAGTAGATCGCGCACCACGCAGATAAAACGAGCACCAGTTCGTTTTCAGGGTCGGTGGGCGCCACATCTTTCGTTACGAATCCAAATATGGGAAGCGGAAGACGAGTGGACCGATTTGTGAGCCATTGATATAGTATGAGAGCCACAAGCATCCCCACAGGAATGAAGAGAAACATAAGGCCACAAAGACGGAACGGTATATTATGCTGGCAGATGTCACGAAAAACACCATTGGACCAAGACGTTGTTGACTTACCTGCCCTACAAACACAATTGGGTATACTTCAAAGAAAGAGCTTAAAATGTTCCAGTTAGACCATGGCTAGATGTATGTGCATAGACCATACTAGATAATGCCATATGCTAGCGCTATCCAAATTGCTGCCCCCTGACATATTGGTTCATAGATGAGCATCTCTATTTTTGCATCAGCACGACGGACACCGCAGCTTGCCACATAGATGATCTCACTAGCTGCGCGCAGGAGGTGATTTTGAATGATATCCCAAAGGTTTGTAGGCTCGAGCTCGAGTTCCTGTTGTGCAAAAGCATGGCTATGTCCCTGGGCACGCATCACACAGGCACGCCTTTTAAGAATGGTCGGGCCATGGGTCTCTGGAAGCAAGAACACGAGCGGATAGCATGCGATGCAGACGAAAAGGTGTATGCGCACAATCCAAAGCCTGTGTTTTCCACATTGAGTACATGAAGACCAAGATGGGGAAGGAGGGAGTGGAAAGATAGTACCCGTGCCATCCTTTTGCTTCCACAAAGAAACCGATGAGAGAGCCAAAGCAGGGCCCTGATAAAGGGCAAAAGGTGCTAGATAGGCGGAGACATATCATGCCACTTGGAGATTCAGTGCATCAAAGCGCTTACTAATAGGCGACCGCTAATCGTGCATGGCTTGTCATAATATTAGTATCCATCACAGACCGGAAAGACGCACTTTTAGCTTGTGCCACGCGATCATTGTGATATATACTTCGCCACAGGCCACCGAATCAGCTTAAAAGTAGACGGAAAAGAGAGGGAAGTCGTACTCGGGTATCATACCTGCGCCGCTATTAAAGAATCAGGACCGTCACGGAAGAATTTCTAGGTAATTCCCACTTGTTAATAGCGCATCCAGCACAACAACCAGTGAAGAACCGAACTACAACACGTCACATTGTCAAGTAGGGAACTGAACCCATACATGACGATGAGGACGCTCGCGCTTACATAAGAGAATGACACTGATGTTATTTGCGAAGGCAGATGGCGCAGTCGCCACTGAGAAAAGGCGACGCCACAACCGTGAACATTAATGAAAAAAGTGTGTTGTGATTGCCTACCAATCATAAGAGGCCATGAGACCATAAAAGGTAGCTTTCGGCCGTGCAACTCGGAGAGCGGGCCTGTTGCAGGAACCAGTTAGCGAGGTGAGTGGAAATGTCGTTGGACAGGACTATTACCCCCTGCGTGAGTCCGCGACGACTTAGATGATCATCTTTGAAGCATGTGGTAGATACTCACAGATTAATGGCCCCATAGCGAATCCGAGAACATAGAGACTCAGTCCCGAACTTGCCAACTCAAAGTTTATATTGTATCTCGCCATCAAATACGACTGCGCTGGTGCCTGTGTGCTACCCTCAGTATAGGACCTCTTGAATACAAAATGACATACATAAGAGGAGGACCCAAGGACCCTTGCGAGATCGGTAAGATCACATCGAGAAGGATGGCCGCAAGACTTACGACACAAACGAAAGCACGCCTAAAATCGCGACTACAGCATGTTTTTCGCGTGCTGGCCAGTTTACGGGATCTTCGGGGTCGCCCTCATCGAATGTAACTAGCTCCTGACAGCGGCCATCTGTCTTGGTCAGCCCTACCATATCTCTTGAAGCGGGGTGGAGACGAGTGGTAGGTAGTTGGCTGACGTATTCCTGTCAGAGAAATATGCGAGTTGTTTGGGGCGCTCCTATTCTTATAGCACGGACGTAGGGGTATTGATTGGTTCCATCATTAATACGATGACAATTGACCCGGCCCCCCTTCTCAGTACGATTTTGGTCACTGAGCTCGGGTCTCTAGCACAGAAGAACACCACGAGTTGCCTCATGCAAGTTTGGACCCCGCCTCGGTATTGAGACCATTTATCAGTTGGCCTTGCATCACGGAGTGAAGTTTTGATCCATACTTTAGGACACTAAGCTGTCACGAAGCTGAAGTTTGACTAAGTCACCAGGCGATTCCGTTCGTGGTTGACAACGTGGCTGATGAATGGTCCTTTGTTCAGTGCGGCGACAACTCCGGGCAAGGTGATAATTGTCCGATATACAACCCGAAGGGGATCCGGAAGTCTGAGGTGCTGTTCCTGAAAGGCCTGATAGTCCGTCATTTCCGAGTCCGTGGGGTTTCATTTCGGGATTCAGTTCAGTCTGATCTCATGTGCCGCGCCATGACTTGGCGCCTGATTGATATATATATATACGAGTAGTACTGCCTTGCGAGTAATTCAAAAATAGCACAGCTGAATAGCATTACTCGACTGTGAGGGGACAGAGTTGGACAGAGGTGGCCGCAAGAGGCGAGCGGACGCGTCAGTGCAGGTCGGGATTACTAAAGAAGGAAGAGGTTCCCACGGTTTCTTTGTCGTCTGCTTGCTCTCCGATTGCGCGTTGGCTTGACTCGATTAACCCTGTTCATTCGTCTCCCTCCATTTGCATCCGCATCGCGTCTCTTAGCATCGGTCTTATGTACTTCTAAGACTCTTCTTCATTATCTATCCACAGCATCATTTTCCTCCCTTCATGACATCGTCATTTGCAACGTATGCGTCGCAGTTCCTCAATCGCCAGAGGAGCCCTAGTGGGGCTGCTCCCTCATCTCCAGACCAACCTCTCTTCTTCTCCTTCTCCACAGAAGATGGATCCCAGCACAACTCTGGGCACCTGCGCAGAGAGAACCGCTCGGATCTCGACGATGGCGGTGACCCCCATCTCAGGAGCAGTGATGACACGGCTGGGCTCACCAGCATAGCAGACACCCGCAAGGAAACGCCTCATGACAATGATGATCCATATCTTCGCCTTGATGAAGTAGATCCGGGTTCCTTGTATCCCGAAACTTTCTCTCCCGACCTTGGATCCTCACGCGCACTTTCAGAAGAACAGAGTCGAGGTTGGCTGGCACACCAACCTACGCAACTCAGATCGCCATCTCCCTCTTCTTCAGGGCTCGACGATGGCCCTCTAATCCCGCCTCCTTCGAAAGCGCGCCCAGCGCTCACACCCTCTCCACCACCGCCACCACCACCACTTTCATTATCGCTCACCCAGTCTCTCCTGCCTCGCGACGGATATACTCGGCCCATCGATCTCTTCTCTCTTCCTGATCCGCGTTACATATCGTACCGCTCACGGCAAAAGTTTCACGATCCAATTTGGACTTCAATGTGGCTCGCAGGTCTTTCGATATGCGTCCTCTCCTCTCTCCTCTCCCTTTTCCTCACTCGCAAGCCTTCTGACGCACCACGCACTCTTCCATATACTACATTTCTTCATACAATACCGCTTCTTGTCATATTAACATTCACCAGTGCCGCAGTATCTTACGCTCACATACTCCTTTTGAGGGTATTTGTCAAGCCTGTCGTCATCGGCACAAGCGTTTTTGTCCCCGCAACACTCTTGATCTCTTCCATTTGGGCGTTTGCAGGGAGTTTTATGTGGGACGGTGACGCAGTGCCTACCTGGGGTGAAACTTGGGGGTACGCCTACCGCTATCATATAACCAAATCACTAACATTTCCGTCTAGCTTGCGCCTTTTCGCACTTATCCCATTTGCACTTGCTCTCATCACAGGTCGGCGCCTCTTAACATTACCACAGAAGATCCATTCAACGTCATTAACCCTCACACTTACCACTCAACTACTCTCATCACATCCCCTTTTGCTACTTTTATCACCCACTGTCCTACTTGCTGCTCTCCTTGTGTCCATCCCTTTCTGACGCTTATCTTTCGTTTACTCCTCGTCGGATACGCCTCCCGCCCCAGCTCGGGATTTGAGTGGCATTTGCACGGATGGGCCAATTGGGCGATTGCTGCGACAATTTCGCTATGGTTTTGGACATGGGCAGTTGCACGTGGTACATTGCGTGTGACAACAGCTGCAGTTATCGCAGCTTGGTACTTTGTGGAGTGAGTCTAATTCTGCCCTATTATGGTTCAACCGTATTCACCGTGATCGATGTCCCATGCATGGCAGACCTACGGCTCCTCCGCCACCTCCGATGGACACGCACCGCATACATGCTGCCCTCTATCGCGCATTACAGCCATCGTTGGGCAGCATAGCACTCGCTAGTCTTCTCCTGACACTTACGCGAATGCTCCTCTTATTCACTGTCTTCCTACGGCGCGTACCGGTTTATCTCCCGATTGCTTTGCGCATATACACTAGCCCGTTGCTCTTCGCAGCGGGCTATCTCGAAGACGCGGCAGGGAGTTTGAGCAAGTACGCGCTTGTATATGTCGGCCTCACTGGCGAAGGGTTCTGGGTCAGCGCGCGTCGCGCGAGGGCTCTTGTGGCGGGTGCGGAGACCGGAGCAGGGCGATTCAGGAAAACTTTCAAGTCGGAGCGTGAGTGCTACTTATTCTCCCCAGGTGTTACTGGCTCTGACCGTTTCGTTAGCCCCACTGACGCTATTGAGGATTGCCCCGCTGACCTTGACTCTGCCGTTCGCGCTGTCTGCGTATCTGTTCGTTGCACATACACTTGGGGCCCCAGATCAAGCGTTCGCGGCTGCGCTCCTAGCAGGCACTGTCACTGCGCTAGTTGGCATGTTCTGCGCGGGTCTCGTCTCTGACACGTACGTCGTACCCCGTCTCTTTTATACCTTCATCCTAACATGTGTTCACGGAAATAAGTGCGGACACGTTGTATTTGTGCTATTGTATTGACAAGGAAACGGGGGACCGGCGTCGTGCCGAGGTATTCGAGTTGGTACGCTCGCATCCGCGCCTTCTCTCTTCCCGAATGGCTTAGGATTTACCTTTCATAGTTTGAGTACAATTCGCAACGTCAGCCACAGCCACAGCCGCAACAACAACAACAGCGACAGCAACAGACTGCGCGCGTTCATCGCCCGCAACCCGCTCCGCCTTCTACTTCTCACGCACCGCAACCGATCTCCCAGCGTGTAGAGGGCATCGCCTCTCCAGAGTCATCGCCCGAGCTCAGCCCAACTGATTTTCAGGTCGATCTCGAAGCTGGGCGGCGTCAGCACCGCCCACCACAACAGCAGCCTAAGACGAAAGCTCTGCAGCGGCAGGAGAGTATGGACCCATTCTTGCCCGATTTAGATCCGGACCCTGAACCTGAACCGGCGGGTTTGGTCCCCGGGAAAGGTGATGTGAGGGGCTATGACCTTGGCTATGACGTTAACGACCGTAACCGTGCTTCGGGTGACCAACACAGCGATGATGGGGAGGATGAAGAGGGCATGACTGCGTCTGTGTTGCTCCCCGGGTCGGACATTTTTTGAGTAATTCCGGGTCTTTAGAGATGCTTCACTTTCAGATCGTCGTCGTATATATGATGTGCTCCTCTCATGTCTTCTTGCAAATCACTTTTATTTTTTTCTGCTTTTACAATAATCAGGAATTTACGTAGACTCCTGGCGAGCCAGTTTAGAGCCCTAGGGTACAACCTAATCACGACTCTTGGTTGTCGTTGCTGAACTTGACAGTATGCGTCGATCATGTGACGCATTAATCAGTAGTGCGATGACATCATAGTCCCACTCCACCTCTGAGGCCGCTCTGAGGCCGCTGGGTAAGTTGACCCAGACTTGATTAACCCACGTACCTGTTCCTCTGAGTCACCCTCGGGTCACAGCACGAGGAGACCCCCTAAAAACGTACAGGACGTCCTCGCTTATCGTCTGCAGCTACGACACCAGCATCACCGAACAATGTGTCAACGGTGAGGCTATCCCACCTGTGACATGTTGTTCTATGATGGCGTGTCGTAAGAATACAAGTCTATCGATGCTCCCGATGCTCTCTCTCGCTCACCCTCGACCAGAGTTCCAACTTGAAGCTTGAATGCGGAAAAGGGATTTATTACGAAGGTCTTTATATATGCACTGCCTGCACTCGATCTGTTACAGATAAAATAATTTTTATCGAAATCCGGAGACAGAAAATCGATCCGTTACTACCCTTCAAAATCGTTGCGTTGCGTCTTCCCCAAACGGACGAACGCGTGCGGAACAAGGGCATAACGCTATGTGCACCACGCGGCGAAGATAAGCAACCGGGACGGCCACGATACAGTAGTGTCCGCCATCACAAGAAGAAGAAAAAAACCTGTGCGCTGAGTATAGAATTACTTTGATGGTCATTTTACTGCTAGGCTACGCGTGGACAACGAGAATTCGTTCTGGTATATCGGAGTTCTCGACTCCGGTAAGAAAACGTTCCAGCTGAACGATACCCTCCACTGTAGATACATGTCTTTCCACCTAGATGGACAATAAACGAAAAATATAGCAATTACTATTTGGGGGAGTAGACCTACTTTCCAGACATCTGTTTCGATTCCAACCAGGGAAATCGTTGGACTACATTGGCGAGCGATGTCCAATGCATACTCAAGGGCATTCCACGTGACCGGTCGGTCTGCGGGAGAGATATGCACTGTACGTAGACACGTTGCCTGGGCGAGAATCGGTATAAGGTGCGCCTAATTATCCTTCTGTAAATAAATTTCCAAAAAAGAAAGGGAGATGAACCATTTCTGTGAATTTTACAGTCACGAAGAGTTCTTTCAGCCTCGGGCAACTAATGCACACATGTTCGACAACGCCGAGACTGATGCACTGTCGGTGGAAAGAAAATCGGACAAGATGGTCACGGTGCTGATTGACAACGCGAACGCAGAATGTGTCGGCAAGAACTCCATACGAGTCGTCGGGTAATATGTAGCTCCGAAAGTCCTCGAGGGGCGACTCTTTGAGGAGCAACTCGATGCCAGTTATCCATGCGTCGGTAAAAGGTCCAAGTTTATAGTAAATGGTCGACATGAAGGAGCGCAGCGATGACAAACCACCTGCCTTCATGCAAGCTCCACCCAGCGTTAGCATATCCTGGGCAGCGGTGTCCAATCAGTCAAGCACCTAGGTCGAAGGTAGGAAAGTAAAACTTGCAAATAGAGGGGACAAGTTATCGAGGTTTAGCTCCTTTATGTTCCTAACGTTATATCTTATAATAGACCAGACACCCTCGTTCGTCACTTTTCGACAACCAGCTAAATTGAGATGCTCTAGCTGCGAAAGATATTGTGAGATATTCTCTAGGAAGCTGTCAGTAACAGATAAGTCTGCCTATCCCATGAATAAATGACACGGTCGAAGGTACGTAGACGGAAAATACATGCCTTGCAAATAAGGGATAGACTTGTCAATGATTGTCCAATCGCCCGAAGCCAATGTGGAAGTATTCTGACTACGGATATGCTGGGCATTATCAATGATATTTTGCGAAGACGAAGTAATTGAACAAGGTCCATAGGTTCATAGTGAGGGGAATATCCTCCATTGAGGGTGATGTCGGTTAATTCTGGACACCTCGCGAGGCAAGTGAGAATTCCTGACGTCAAGGAACCATTTCTGGTCCATGTGCAGGCTTTGAGGTGCACACAGTTCTCGAGTCCTTTGGTAAATGTGTTCATGGTTTGTTCGTCAGGTAAACCGACACCATAACACTTCGGGAAATCCCTAATCTCTAAACCGTACTCATGTAGGGAAATATATTTTGTAGTGCGTGAAAGGCAAACCTAATTGGTGCACATGGCAGGCGAGGTTGGGACACGTGGCAAGAGTTCTGAATAATTTTATTACCTGCATGACGATTTGTAAGTGAGTTTCATTCACTAAATATGATGCTACAAACCCTAAATTTCGAGGACTTGTGCATAGGAAGGATGACAATTCGCCTGTAGAGTTTCGGCACTAAAAACAAATATATGGTGCGGCTGACGAGGCACAGTGAGGCTAGGTGGTCGGGTATGAAGAATTGAACTAGGATTTGGGGCAAGAGATCAAGAGGAAGATCTCCAAAGCGTGCCATTTGTTCGAGTTCGAGACTGCGAGAGTCACGGTCCGGGTCGGATCACATCGTCGTGACTTCTTGTGTTCATGTACACGTGACCAGTCTGGAACGCAGTACGGAAGGATGCCATGCCCCGCCGCCGCCCTCCGGTCGCTCTGCCGTCTCGCGCGGTTTGCGAGTCCGAGTCCGAGTCGGATCACATCAACGCCCCACTGGCACTTGGATGCCGTGTTCATGTACACGTGACCAGTCAACACCGGAATCACATAGCAGTAGTTTCGGATAGCGACACGGTGTGATTTGCGTCCTTGCCGAATGGGCCAACGTGTTGGCACCGAGCGGCAGCCGGAATGCAAGATTGAACCTGAGGATTGCGCAGTCGTCAATGACTAGTTCGAAATCTATTGGTGTCTATCCTTAGTATCCTACACAACGATATCGTACAAATAAGTCTGATCATGGTGATGCTAAGAAAAATACTGTGACTGATGTCTCAGGACCCAAACGATGGACGCTAAGGAAGATAGCGAGTGGTAAGTAGATGTGAGTAAATGTAATTGGGAGATGAAGCAGAGACCTCCTATCACTCGTCTTATATTCCATCCCAGTGGGAGACAGCTATAGGGTGACTGGCAAGCTGTCGCGCGGCAACGAACTTTCCGATGGCTCCCTCGACAGGTCCTGATGGGTGGAGATCCTCCAAGAAAAGATTCTGAAGGGAGGGTAATACTTCCCCGGCAAACTCTTGCAGGGCGGGAGCGATACGTGACGCGAATTCCTGGGATAGGTAGAGACATTTCACAGCGGTGAATGGATGTAAGACTTCCAGCCATTGGCTTTCCTCAATGTCATCTTGCCAACGGTATTGCCAATCACGGATGTAGAGGTGTTCCACCGCGGGAATGAAAGCCTCGGGGAAAGACGAGCTACAGACCTGTGTCAGAGATGAAAGTTGCCAATCTGACTGTCTGCAGCTGATGATCCTCAACGCGAACTTTCTAGGAATTTTCCATGGAGGTGTGACCTCAACGTAGCGATCGGAGAAGACAATATAGACTTCAACGGGTGGCTGGATGTTTGGTGTGCGAGGAACGAATTGGGCGAGTTGTGGAGTGTCGAATATGAGTTGATGGAAGAGCCTTATATCTAAGCTGTCGAGTAGAGGCGCATCGATCTGGCCCACGAAGTCCTCCAAGTATTCACTGACCCCTTTAAACCAAAAAGAAGTGAGAGCAGGGAAGGTCGAGCGCGTGAGCGGATGCAGACGTCGGCTTTCCCGAACAGGGCGAGATAGAGGAGAAATGAATCCCAGCGAAAGTCTTTCGAGCCTGGTCAAAGTGGAAAGGCAACGGACCATCGCCTCGGGTGAAAAGTATCCGGAATGAGGAATGTTCGAAATGGAAAGACTGACAAGGTCAGTGGCAGACAAAACCAGTTTGGGTAATCCCGAAAATGGAACGCCAGACAACCGGAGATGTTGTAGACGTGGTGCGGATCCACCCAAGAATGATTCGGGAACGACTGGGCGCGTTTCATCTTCCAGCTGTCCATCTTCCCGCAAATCTGTCCACCAGATCGCCAACTCCGTTAGCGCCGGGAATGGTTGCTGCATCACTGCCAAGACTTCTTCCAATTGGGAATTTGTAATGTTCAAGAGGACAATTTGAGATACACGGTCGTTATGCTCAAGTGCTACAATGATGTTATCGATCTGTACTGGGTGGCTATACTGCCCTATGACGATGGGCAAGGGAGGCCAAACAGCCAACGTCTCCTTCACCGGTGTTGTGTCCGTGCAGAAAAGTCGAAGATCCAGACGACGTGGTGACCCAAGAGCAATGATCCGCCATTTTCGACACACATGCACCAACGTATGCCATGCCTGTATTTTGAGCGGGTCTCCCTCATATTTCTCTTCTCGAGCCTGATTCGCATAGCAATCAAATATTTCCAAGAGGGCAACGTCGGGAAGCATGTCGATTGTCACCCAGCCTACATCGCACCAATCAGCAACAGTTGCAGGGTGATATGCAAAAGATATATGAAACATACATCGTCCTGCAATAGTAGACCACTTCCTAGTCTCACGATGTGCACAATTTTCCGTTGACGAGCCTTCCAAACGGCAATCTATCCGGACGAATGACCCAGGGCGAGAGGCGAATGATGGCGGACCGACGGCGGGGTATATTAGGGAGAGTGGATGATGGAGTTGCTCCTGGGAATGGCTATCGAGACTTCCTTAGGACTTCGGTGATACGATGAGTACATTCCTGTTGACATACCGTAGAATACTCATTGATGAGATTTCGACGCTCGGGGAAGGTGGGAGGAGGGGCTAAGTTGGATTCACCCACCGTTGCTGTTCTATATAAGGTACAACCGTATTACACAGCCTTCCACACAGCATTACCTACTCCTTGAGCAGTGATTCACCAACTGCGAAGCACGGGTAAGGGTATCCCCTTGTAGTGCTTGTTAACAGACTAGAGGTGGTGGAGAGGTAGATGGGGGACTCGTGCAAGAGCATTACTCTTGCGGAGTCAGGATTGGTCCAGTGTCCTGACAACGTGTCATGAATGTCAACTCTCGATGTCAACCGAAACTGACATGAATCTTGACAGTCCCTGTCAGTGTAGCGGCCCAGGTGTTGCTTCTCCCTCGGCTATGGTCTATCCTGGCCTCAACCACATACCGCCGACTTAACTGCTACGCCGAATAGTATATCTCCCTGCACGACACCTCTCATGAAGTTCTCTTCCTCAGACAAGTGCTTGACGGTCTTGATATGCCCTTCGAACCAACACCTCTCTACTGCGACAATGACGCCACACAGCAACTGACCGAAGATCAATGATGGCACGCCAAAGTCTGACACTTCAGAGCCAACTTCTGCCTGACCGTTAACCTGCCTCTCACAAACGGTCAGCAGATCAAAGGGGTTTTTTTGCAATACCGCCCCAATGGGTGTGATCGCCCCATCAACCAACATGTCTTCCTCAAAAGTTCATCACGCCGAAGAATTTGGACGCATTCTAGGCGAACACGGAACACCACCTCAATGCGGGCCATTTCAAACACCCGGATACGACCTACTATGGAGCACCTCGGCGGTTGAATTCCGGGGACGACATCATCGGCCACACCCACTTTGTTATTGAGAAATTGAGCTCCGTTACATATACGGACCCCTCGGACCCATCGAATTTTGCGTTCTTCAAAGTCGTCAATACTGCGGCGGATGATGAAGTCAACGTGTCAGTTAACGTGACCAACGGTCTTCCTGCAGGCGTAGCTAACCATGCCCCTGTCTTGGTTGCCGTTGCTCAACACAGCACCTTGGAGAAGACGTAGACGAAGCCCAGTAGCTGAATGATTATAATAGATTATATGTGTTCGCGACCGTTTAGAGTATTCGTGCAAGGGCATTGCTCGAGAAACTTGAAGCGCGTCTAGTCAACCCGAAGAGTGACGTCCTCTGGGTGGAAGCAGTCAGGGTCGAGGAGCGATCGGGTGCCACCGCCCAAGGGAAGGCGTTGCTTGCGCGCGCGCTACAAGAATGCCTGCCCAACATCCGGCATACTCTGGTCGATGGCGATCTGGTCAGAAGCCCGGCCCCAACGCAAGACACGCAGTGTAGACGCGCTCAGGAAATGTGAAGCTGACCCACTCGTGATTTGTACCGTCCGCCCGGCTGTATTGGACAGAGCGGAGGATCGAGAAGGCACGGGAGTGGTTCGAGCGCGCTTCTGAGTGCGGGACCGGTCTTGGGTGATGCGTGGGGTTGGTGGCTCAAATTCGAGCGCCAACATGGGATGGCCGCACAGCAGGAGGAGTCGGATGTGATAGTGCGATGTCAAGCGGCGGAACCACGTCACGGTGAGACGTGGCAGCCACTCGCCAAGGACGATAAAAACGGGGGGAAGTCGGCCAAGGAAATTCTTGAGTTGGTCGCTGCATGCTGCATTGCAGTGAACATCCTATCCTGTTGTACTTGAGTGTGTATTATTCCGGAATCACATAGCCGCAGTCTGAGTTTGGTGTGATTCGCGTCCATCCCAGCACGCAAGTGCGTCGATGCCGAATGGGCCGACGTGTTGGCACCGAGCGGCAGCCGGAATGCAAGATACGACATGTGAACCATGAAGCTCAGGGTTGCGTAGTTGTCAATGACTAGTTCGAAATCTATTGGTCTCTATCCTACATAACGATATCGTACAAATAAGTCTGATCATGGTGATGCTAAGAAAAATACTGTGACTGATGTCTCAGGACCCAAACGATGGACGCTGAGGACAATAGAGAGTGGTAAGTAGATACGAGTAAACGTATCTGGGAGATGAAGGAGAGAATATCAATCATTTCCTTCTATCCCAGTGGGAAATAACTATAGGGTGACCGGCGAGCTGTCGCGCGGCAACGAACTTTCCGATGGCTCCCTCGACAGGCCCTGATGGGTGGGGATTCTCCAAGAAAAGATTCTGAAGGGAGGGTAACACTTCCCCGGCGAGCTCTTGCAGGGCGGGAGCGATACGTGACGCGAATTCTTGGGATAGGTAGAGATATTTCACAGCGGTGAATGGATGTAAGACTTCCAGCCATTGGCTGTCCTCAATGTCATCTTGCCAACGTGGTTCCCAACCATTGATGTAGAGGTGTTCCACCGTGGGAATGAAAGCCTCGGGGAAGGACGAGCTAAAGACTTGTGTCAGAGATGAGAGCTGCCAATCTGACTGTCTGCATTTGATCCCCAACACGACCTTTCTGGGAATTGTCGGTGGAGAGGTAACCTTGACATCGCGATCGGAGAATTCAATGCAGGCTTCAACGGGTGGCTGGATGATTGGTGTGCGACCGAGGAATTGGACGAGTTGTGGAGTGTCGAATATGAGTTGATGGAAGAACGATATGCGCAAGCTGTCGAGTAGAGGCGCATCGATCCGGGCCACGAGGTCCTCTAAGTATTCACTGACCCCTTCAAACCGAAAATAAGTGAGAGCAGGGAGGGCCGAGCGTGTGAGCGGATGCGGACGTCGGCTTTCCCGGACAGGGCGAGATAGAGGGGATTTGAATACCAGCGAAAGTGTCTCGAGCCTCGTCAACGTGGAAAGACAACTGACGATCGCCTCGGGTGAAAAGTATCCGGAATGTGGAATTCCCAGAATGGAAAGACTGACAAGGTCAGTGGCAGACAAAACCAGTTTGGGTAATCCCGGAAATCGAACACCATGCAACTCGAGATGCTGTAGACGTGGTGCGGATCCACCCAAGAACGATTCGGGAACGACTGGGCGCGTTTCATCTTCCAGCTGTCCATCCTTCCACCAATCCAGTAAAGAGATCCTCAACTTCGTTAGCGCCGGGAATGGTTGCTGCATCGCTGCCAAGACTTCTTCCATTTGCGAATTAGTGACCGAGAGGTCAATTTGACATACACGGTCGTTATGCTCAAGTGCTACAATGATGTTATCCATTTGTGTTGATTCGTCATATCGCCCTATGACGATGGGCAAGGGAGGCCAAACAGCCAACGTCTCCTTCACCGGTGTTGTGTCAGTGCAGAAAAGTCGAAGATCCAGGCGAAGTGGTGACCCAAGAGCAATGATCCGCCATTTTCGACACACGTGCACCAGCGTATGCCATGCCTGTATTTTGAACGGGTCTCCTTCTTCTTCTTCTTCTTCTTCTCGAGCTTGATTCACATAGCAATCAAATATTTCTAAGAGGGCAACGTCGGGGAGTATGTCGATTGTCAACCGGTCTACATCGCACCAATCAGCATCAGTGACATGCAAAAGATATATGGAACATACGTCGTCCTGCATCAGTGGACCACTTCCTAGTCTCACCACGTGCTAATGTTTCCGTCAACGAGACTTCCAAACAGCAATCTATCTGAACGAATGACCCAGGGCGAGATGGGAATGATGGCGGACCGATGGCGGGGTATATCATGGAGAGTGGATGATGGAGTTGCTCCTGGGCAAGGCTATCGAGACTTCCTTAGTTAGTTCGGTTTTCTGGTGAGTGAATTTCCGTTGACATACCGTGATGAGCTCATTGACGAGGTTTCAGATGTGGGGAGGAAAAGGGCGAAGAGATTGCTTGGATTCACTCACCGCTATTCTTTAGATGGCGTACAATCCTAATACACAGCCTTCCACATGACACAATCCTAATACACAGCCCCTCCAGGGCCTCCACATGACTTCACACGTTTCTTGAGCTTGTGATGCGCCACTAACACGACCTCTGCAACACGCGGCGCTGACCTTGGGCATGACGTGAAAAGCAAAGAAGCGTGTATTACGACGAGGTAAGTTACGACTTCTCCATTTCTACCATCTTTTACAGGCTCATTTGTGACCTAGCTCTGTGACACATTCCAAGCTCGGTGCGCCTCTGGAAAGAAACCATCAATCTAGAAACATCCCCCGCGGATGCACGCATTCTTCTCTCCAGGGCTGTTGAAGTAATCCCACTCTCCGTTGAGCTTTGGTTCGCCCTTGCCCGCCTTGAGACGCCCGGAAAAGGCGAAAGGGGTGCTCAACAAGGCGCGCAAAGCGGTGCCGACATCTCACGATATTTGGATCGCCGCAGGGCGGTTGATCGAACAAGAGGCGTATGCGGCCGAACTCTCGGAGGAGAAGCGTATCGAACGCGTCGATAAGACGCTTGCAACAGCTGTGCGGACATTACGTGCGCATGGTGTATTGCTCACTCGCGAGCAATGACTCAAGGAGGCTGAGCGATGTGAGGCGGAGGGTGCGCCACGTACGTGCGAAGCGATTGAATCTGCAACCGTTGCGATGGACGTGGACGAGGAAGATCGTTTTACGACATGGCTTGGTGACACAGAGGCAGCGGAGGCCCGCGGACGCGTTGGTACTGCGCGCGCGGTGCTCGCATTCACTCTGCGCGTATTCCCCGACTGCCGCGACCTTTGGCGCCGCGCGGCTGACCTAGAGAAGGCACACGGCACTCATGAGAGCCTCGACAAACTGCTTGGGCGTGCCGTCGAGTGCTGCCCTCAGGCGGAAGTACAGTACTATGGCTTATGTGGGCCAAGGAGAAGTGGCTCGGTGGGGACGTACGTGCGGCGCGTGAGGTTCCCGAACGCGCATTCGTGAGGAATTTGGAGAGCGAACAGATCTGGCTTGCGGCCGTCAAGCTCGAGGCAGAAAATGGAGAATTGGCTGTGGCACGGGAACTGTTGGTGCGTGCGAGGACAGTCGCAGACACCGAGAGGGTGATTACAACCTTTCTTCTTCTCTCGGCGAATACTGGGACTCATTTTGTTGTTTACCTTTTCCCTAGATCTGGCTGAAGTCGGCCGTATTCGAACGACAACAGGGCCGGTCTGAACTCACCCTAAAAATAGTCACCACTGCATTATCGAAACATACGAAGTTTGCCAAACTGTACATGGTCCAAGGGCAGATTCATCAAGCCGCCAACAACTACCCCGCAGCACACGCCACCTAGTATGCTGCTGGAATCAAGGCTGTCCCGAAGGATGTCACCCTACGGGTGCTCGCTAGCAGACTAGAAGAGGCGGACGGGAAGAGAGTACTCGTGCAAGGGCATTGCTCGAGAAAGCGCGTCTAGTCAACCCGAAGAGTGACGTCCTCTGGGCGGAGGCAGTCAGAGTCGAGGAGCGTTCAGGCGCGCCCGCCCAAGGGAAGGCATTGCTTGCGCGCGCGCTGCAGGAATGCCTGCCCAACATCTGGCACGCTCTGGTCTATGGCGATCTGGTCAGAAGCCCGGCCCCAACGCAAGGCATGCAGTGTGGACGCGCTCAGGAAATGTGAGGCTGACCCACTCGTGATTTGTACCGTTGCCTGGCTGTATTGGGCAGACCGGAGGATCGAGAAGGCACGCGAGTGGTTCGAGCGTGCTGTGAGTGCGGGACCGGACTTGGGTAATGCGTGGGGTTGGTGGCTCAAATTCGAGCGCCAACATGGGACGGCGGCACAATAGGAGGATGTAATAGACTAATAGTGAGATGTCAGGCGGCGGAACCACGTCACGGTGAGACGTGGCAGCCAATCGCCAAGGACAATAAAAACGGGGGAAAGTCGGCCAAGGAAGTTCTTGAGTTAGTCGCTGCTGCTTTGCAGTGAACATCCTGTCCTGTAGTACTTCTGAGTATTGTACTATTCCGGAATCACATAGCCGCAGTCTGAGTTTCGGATAGCGACACGGTGTGATTCGCGTCCATCCCAGTACGCAAGTGCGTCGATGCCGAATGGGCCAACATGTTGGCACCGAGCAGCAGCCGGGATGCAAGATACGACATATGAGGGTTGCGTAGTTGTCAATGACTAGTTCGAAATCTATTGGTCTCTATCCTACATATTACATAACGATATCGTACAAATAAGTCTGATCATGCTGATGCTAAGAAAAATACTGTGACTGATGTCTCAGGACCCAAACGATGGACGCTAAGGACAATAGAGAGTGGTAAGTAGATATGAGTAAACGTAATTGGGAGATGAAGGATATCAATCATCTCATTCTATCCCAGTGGGAAATAACTATAGGGTGACCGGCGAGCTGTCGCGCGGCAACGAACTTTCCGATGGCTCCCTCGACAGGCCCTGATGGGTGGGGATCCTCCAAAAAAAGATTCTGAAGGGAGGGTAACACTTCCCCGGCGAGCTCTTGCAGGGCGGGAGCGATATGTGACGAGAATTTCTGGGATAGGTAGAGATATTTCACAGCGTTGAATGGATGTAAGACTTCCAGCCATTGGCTGTCCTCAATGTCGTCTTGCCAACGTGGTTGCCAATATTTACCCTCACAGATGTAGAGGTGTTCCACCGTGGGAATGAAAGCCTCGGGGAAGGACGAGCTACAGATCTGTGCCAGGGACGACAGCTGCCAGTCTGACAGACTGCATCTGATCCCCAACTCGAACTTTCTGGGAGATGTCCGTGGAGAGGTAACCTCGACGTAGCGATGGGAGAATTCAATGCGGGCTTCAACGGGTGGCTGGATGATTGGCGTGCGACCGAGGAATTGGGCGAGTTGTGGAGTGTCGAATATGAGTTGATGGAAGAACGATATAAGTAACATGTCGAGTAGAGGCGCATCGATCCGGCCCACGAGGTCCTCCAAGTATTCACTGACCCCTTTAAACCAAAAATAAGTGAGAGCAGGGAGGGCCGAGCGTGTGAGTGGATGCGGACGTCGGCTATCCCGGATAGGGCGAGATAGAGGGGATTTGAATTCTAGAGAAAGTGTCTCGAGCCTCGTCAACGTGGAAAGGCAACTGACCATCGCCTCGGGTGAAAAGTATCCGGAATGAGGAATGTTCGAAATGTAAAGACTGACAAGGTCAGTGGCAGACAAAACCAGTTTGGGTAATCCCGGAAATCGAACACCATGCAACTCGAGATGTTGTAGACGTGGTGCAGATCCACCCAATAACGATTCCGGAACGACTGGGCGCGTTTCATCTTTCTGCCAATATGCCCACGAGATCCTCAACTCCGTTAGCGCCGGGAATGGTTGCTGCATCGCTACCAAGACTTCTTCCAATTGCGAATTTGTAATGCCCACGAGGTTGATTTGACATACACGGTCGATATGCTCAAGTGCTACAATGATGTTGTACATTTGTGCTGTTGATCGGTTATAATGCCCGTATGATGATGGGCAAGGGAGGCCAAACAGCCAACGTCTCTTTCACCGGTGTTATGTCCGTGCAGAAAAGTCGAAGATCCAGGCGATGTGGTGACCCAAGAACAATGGTCCGCCATTTTCGACACACGTGCACCAGCGTATGCCATGCCTGTATTTTGAACGGGTCTTCTTCTTCTTCTTCTTCTTCTTCTCGAGCCTGATTCACATAGCAATCAAATATTTCTAAGAGGGCAACGTCGGGGAGCATATCGATTGTCACCCAGCCTACATCGCATCAATCAGCAACAGTTGCAGGGTGATATGCAAAAAATATATGGAAACATACACCATCCTGCAATAGTAGACCACTTTAGAGTCTCACGATGTGCACACTTTTCCGTTGACGAGCCTTCCAAACGGCAATCTATCTGGGCGAATGGTCCAGGGCGAGAGGGGGATGATGGCGGACCGATGGCGGGGTTTATCATGGAGAGTGGATCATGGAGTTGCTCCCAGGCAAGGCTATTGAGACTTCCATAGTTAGTTTGGTTTTCCGGTGAGTGAATTTCCGTTGACATACCGTGATGAGCTCATTGACGAGGTTTCAGTGTGGGGAGGAAAGGAGCGAAGAGATTGCTTGGATTCACTCGCCGGTACTCTTTATATGGCGTACAACCCTAATACACAGCCCTTCACATTACACGTTGTGGTGCGCCACCAACACGTACTCTGCAGCACGCGCTACCAGTGCTGCTGGGCTCAAATTTATCCGGAATGATATCACTTTGTGGTACTTGCTAGCAAGCTAGAGGAGGCGGAGAGGCGAATGGGGGACTCGTGCAAGGGCATTAGTACACTATTAGTACTACAGTAGTACTAGAGAGTTCAGCTGGGAGGCGCCGAGGCGGTACAGGGCAAATCGGTCATATAAAGGGAGTTCCCGCGGAAGGCGGTTAACTTACACAGGGTTATCTCAGGCGCGGCGGATCTCTAATATGATCACAGGGTTTTCCATTCCAACGAAGTGTTCCTTTGCTCAACTTGAGCGTTCAACAACCCTAACTCGGATTGGAACGATCAAGATGTCTCCATGTCAGTAGTGGTTCGGGGGAACACCCAATATCCTAGTCACTCCAGAGGCGACGCTAACGTAACTCCCTCACGATTCTCTTACCCTTCTGTGACGCCTGGCGCCCCACGCCAACATCATCCAGCTTACGTGGTGAGTGGCAGTGAGATTATTGGTTGTCGTTTCTGAATAGTTGTATCAAAATCAGACATCGATCCAGTAGCTGCTTCAACAAAATGCGCTGCGCATCCATCGCCGCATGAATCTCCGCGAGCCGGGCTGCGAGAACATCGTGCGACTGTGCAAGCTAACAGTGCACCTTATCGCATTCACGTGTTCAAGTTGTCCCCGCAGTCCCATTTGCATTTGTGTGAAATGGCTCGTCAATACCATCTGAGCGGGTCCGCAACTGCGTGAAAAGGGAGGGACTCTGGAAGAACTAGATTCCGAAAGGGCTCGATTTAGTTAGGTACAAAAGCAAGCAGCGAGTGTAGGTAAACACAGCAGAGGGCCGAAACGTACCACTTCAGAATGCATCAAGGCGGGTAGGTAGGGCAGGGACGTGAGCGATTCGAGTGAGAGCCTGCGTGAAACGGCTTCCCCTCTGGAAGTCGCATGCACAAGGTCGTTGAAGCCCGATGCGCCCCCGGCAGATATCTTCAAGGACTGGAGGCTATCTCCGAAGGACTGCAAAAGGAGAACGCATAGGTTACGATGCATCCTCGATGACAAGGTCCAGATGCGTCAGCGGGCCGGCGATGCGTTAGAGGAAAGAAATGATGGTGTGAACCTCACCGGTGAGCTGCAGCACCCTCAACGTCACGAAGGCGCCGACGATGGGCGCACGCTCCTCGACAGAGCGCTCCTTCGGACTGTTTGATCTCAGTGAAGTCGATGTCTTTACCAGAGAACATGCCGCTGTCACGCGACCGGGTCGAGTAGGGCGTATCCATCCCAGAAGTCAAGGCTTCCAACGTGTCTGAAAAAAGTCATCGACCGCCTTTCCCGTGCGACCTGTGAGGTCCAGCCGCAAAGCCCGCAGCCTTTCGAGCGACGCCACCCAGCAGGCAGGGCTATTAGAGCGCACTGGGCGCCATGAGCGCAAATCCATCGAGATCCGTCTGGGGGGACAGCAGGCGCGGGATATCGTCAGGGAGGGGCGCGAGCAACGTCAAGGAGAATGACGTGAGTTTTGTGCGCCGTGAGATGTCGGCGAGTACGTTGCCGATGTGTGAGATGCGCGGGGACACCTTGAGCATGAGGTTCTGTAGCTCCGGGTTGAGGAAGAGGTGGAGATGGTCAAACCTACTTGGCGTCTCAACGCGCCAGAGGAGTGTGGTGAGAGTTGGGAAGAATGTAGGTGCACGGACGGTGTCCATCGATGATGGGGAATATCGAGGAGAGACACTCTTGGAACTTTTGTCATAAGTAAGGCGTCAGACGCGCCCACCATATCGATAGCACATAATATAGTCAATTTGACTTTATGTCAGTGCACGAGGGTGGCGATGAGAAAATGGTCTCACCCTTCTCGGTGGTTTTGGTGAGGTGTGGTAGGGAAGGAAACTAATAGACTGACGCAGACTGTAGGGGTCCATCGACGGGATAATGGGCGAATCGATGGCCTGCTTGACGAGAAGTACAGCCCCTCTAAGCATCTGAAGCATCTGAGATCTGTGATGCATCAGGAAAAGTGTCAGTACTTTGTCTTTTCAAATTTGTCTTTTCTTGTCCTTTTTGTCCTTTGTCTTTTATAAAGCAGCTTTTACTTTTACTTTCTGTACTTAAAAATCTTTTACTTTTTACTCTGACTTTTTTAAACACAGAATGACTTTTTTGAAGACAGGATGACTTTTTTTAAACACAGAATGACTTTTTTAAACATAGAATGACTTTCCAAAATATATAATTACTTTCTGGAATGTATAATTACTTTTTAGTGACTTTTTGAAACATATAATGACTTTCAGGAGACATTTCCAAACACATAATGACTTTTGAAACTTATGATGACTTTTCAGATGACTTCACACACCTTAACCTCTTACTTGTTTCCATGCACGCGGACTATTTACATACACACCCTCATAACTACATTACATAATAGGAAGACAGAGACCCGGTTCTGGTGCTAGGGGCGCCCCACCGCCGACACGCGGGGACCACGGAAGAGCATTAGGGTATGGGAAACCAGGCTGCCCGTGTAAGGGGGAGGTGCCCCAAGGGGCGATGGGGCACGGGAACGATTGAGCGGTTGGGGATATTGGCCCGGAGGAAGAGTGCCGGGTATGGGCGATGGGGCACGGGATCGGTTTCCGCCGTACGAAGGCATTGCACCGGGAATGGGTGACGGGGCGCGCTGACCATACATCCCAGGGCCTGACCCACCCATAGGATTGGGCGAAGGACCCCTGGAGCGCGAGAGGATAGCATGCTCGGGTGCGCCGCGGTATGGAGAAGGAGCACAGTAGATGTCAGGGCCATGCCCGGACGGCGGATACGCGGGGTTTGCAGGGCGCAGCTTGAATACTACATCCAGGGCGTACCGGCGCCAATGCAATCCCGAAATATCCCCCCATGAATGTGTATATCTTCTCGATCCCAAGGCGTGTTTGGCGCTATACAGTGAGGTTAAACAGGATATGTAGATGACAGCAATAACACAATAACATTTAGCAGGAAAAAAGAATGCAAAAGCAAAAGGAATGGGGGTTGCAGAGCAGGAGAAGGGCGTCAATGTGGTGCGGTTCCAGGATGGGACTGCTCAAGTGCTTCAGCATCCCATGGCGCAGGAATATGCGCGATGTCGCCAAGATTCTTATCGGCATCTGCTGTAGCTAAGCTGGGGCCGCGAGATGGGGATGTTGTCCAGAGAACAAGGATAGGGGCGAGATAAAGAGAGAACGAGGGTGACATCAGGTGTGTGGACAGCGGTTACACTGTAATGGCGCCGTAGTCGCAGAGGGGAACGTAACGCGCAAACGCAGGGTGGCGATGAGCGCGAGCCTGAGAACGAATCACACAGAAAGCGAGAAAACAAAAGGAGAACTTACTTCGACGTGATGCCCTCCTCAACTAGGAGACTGACTTTGAATACTTGGACTGTCCCTATTGAGAGGCTCAAGTCAGCGGCGATATCCGGAGCGAGTGCATGCGAGCGTTAACGCATGCACAGAAAAAATGTAGAAAAACATGTAAGAAAATCGTTAGCGAAGTGCATGACACTAGGATTGAAAGTATCAATGAGAGCGAACAGCTGCCGCGCTGCAGCTAGGCTTAATCATTGTTGTCCAAAAGTCGAAAGAGATGGGCGAAGGAGAGAAAGGGAAGAGTGGATGTGAAGGGGGGGAAAAGAGTATTTGTTTGCCAATATCTTGCGCCGGTGGTCGAGAGGGGGCGGTCAATTCTGGGGAGTAACCGAGATTGGTTACACCCATGTTGGCCGGTGCTTGTTTCGTTCCTGGTGCAGATGAGATGCAGATACTGAGACGGAGGGAGATACGGGTCGTGGATCAGGCAGCACGACAGCACGACTTAGTGTTTGAACATTCTTGCCGTCACGCGTCATGTGTCACGCTGGTGACTGCGACGTGTTAGTTTTTTTTTCACCTTTTCACTCGCGTGACGCGTGACTCACTACAGTAACTTACTCTCGCGTTGGTTACTAAGTCCTCTCCCAGCATGGTCCCATCAGAGTTACTCACCGAGATGAATGATAAACTCGCACAGGCGGTAAAGTTATATGACCACATCTTGACACAGCAGGTTTCACGCCCAATATGGCGTCAGCAAACTGCATCGCCTCCAGCCCAACCCTTCAATCAATGGAACTACGTACGGTCCCCGACCTCCACTCAACCCACTCACACTCCTATGGCTGAACCACTGCATCAGCCCTCTTCCACCTACACATCCCCGCAAGCCTACCAACCGTCTGCTAGTGATGGTCCATCCCATATTCGCCTCCACAGACATGGACCCAGCCCTCCCACGTACCTTCTGTTGCCAGCCCTCCTCCCATCAATGCGTCTCAAGCGAACCCACAGTACCACTCGGTTTACCAGCACCAGCAATACCAATATGCACACCCAGTTCAACTGGTATCAATCCAGCAGCCTCACCCACCAGTACGTGTGCCTGCTCAAGTGACCTCTCCACAGCAGCCTGCGACTGTTGCCACGCACTCCACACCCATACATCACCATGTATCTTCACCTCCGTCCGCGCAACATCGCCAGCAGTCGTTGCCGCCGTCCCAACAACCTCTGTCATGGCATAATACCGTCACCCATGCAGCGCTCTCTCGGAAGGTCGTTTCTTTTTTATTTTATTTTTAAAAAACCGGGTTTTTCTCCTTACGTCACTTGTTGACTTCCACCACTCAATTTTAGAATGCTTCCCGCGGCACCGGCTGTTGTGCGCTCATATGCTACTGCGAAGCCAGGTTCATCATATTGTCTTGTTCCACATGCATCTGGCTGACTCGTTACATTTTCGCTTTCGTTATCGTGCTTGCTGTGCCACGTCATGACAGCTGCATCGGAGGTGTCCTCCATCCTGGAATCTCGGATAGCTGGCTCTTCCGTCGGCAGCAATGTCGAAGAAACTGGTCGCGTTCTCAGTACGTTTTAACAGTTATTAAACTCTCGACACGTTAATCTCCCATGTTTCGTTACATAGGCGTCGGTAACGGTATTGGACGCGTCTGGGATCTCAAGAACATACAAGATCGTTTATGTTCCAGTCGGTCCTGCACTCCTCGGTCGCGCTCGGTAATCCCATTGACGGCAAGGGCCCCATTCAAGCCACCGAGCGCCGTCGTGCCGCTCTGAAGGCTCCCGGAATTCTTCCTCGTCGTTCCGTGAACCAGCCCATGATGACTGGTATCAAGCCCATCGACGCAATGGTGCCCATCGGTCGCGGCCAGCGTGAGCTTATCATCGGTGACCGTCAGACAGGCAAAACTGCTGTTGCCATTGACACCATCCTCAACCAGAGGCGCTGGAATGAGGGTAAGGATGAGGAAAAGAAGCTCTATTGTGTCTACATCGCTGTTGGCCAGAAGCGCTATACCATTGCGCAGCTTGTCAAGACTCTCGAGGAGAACGATGCTATGAAGTACTCTATCATCGTTGCTGCTACTGCTTCGGAGGCTGCTCCCTCACAATATCTTGCTCCTTTCTCGGGTTGCGCAATGGCGAATGGTTCCACGACAATGGTAAACACGGTAAGCGCACAAATGTTTTGCGCCAGGACTTTCACATTTATTTCAGCCTTGGTAGCTCTCATCATCTATAATGATTGTCCAAGCGAACAGTGGCCTGTCGCCAAATGTCCCTCCTTCATTGTCCCCCTGGTCGTGAGGCTTACCTGGTGACGTTTTCTACCTGCACTCATCTCCTCAAACGTGCCTCGGAGATGAATGACAAGTTCGGTGGAGGATTACTCACTGCGCTACCTATCATTGGTAAGCGATTGTGCCACCTCATTTCTTTTCCGGGGCACTTGCTGATGCAATTCCAGTAGATTCATAGTGAGTTTATGCGAGCGACAAGGACTCTAAGCACACGCCCCAAACGTCTGGACGGGTGTCCCTCACCACTCCCTCAGGATGCACCGCCGCCGCCACCCCTCGCGCGCGGCACCAATCATCCCACTGCGGCAGGGCATGACACTTTGTCCCCGTCACGCCCTCCCAGCGAGCTGCGTCCATCATCCCCTCGAGACAAGCCGGACCCGAACGGGCATGGCCTTGACACCACGACGTCCGAAGACGCATTAAACGTGTTCACTATGCCATTGTACATTTGTCCGAAGAACAGGTCAACGCTTTGATTCTGGCAACATCACCAACAGCGGCCTTGTGGTCTCCCCCGCAAACATAGACCTCGCCAACTCCGACTCCCTCAAGCTCGCGCACACGATTCGGCGACCCACCCACTTAGCCACGGTCCCGACGAGCATTGCACCGCTCTATCGATCACCCCACGCTCCATGTCGAAGATCGTATCACTGAGCAATCTACGACAACTCATGCATCGCATGGAAGCTCCTCCGCCTCCCTCGCCCACCTCATTATCCCTGCGGACAAATGAAAACGTGCCTGGAAATGGTGGCGATGGCGCCGCCGGTCCTGGTACATAACTAGCTCATTTAGCTAGGTGTGTTTCTCAACTGTTAAATCACATTTGCCGTGCAGAATTTTTATCCGTGCCCTACCATTGTGTGCTTCTAAGAACTACCAATCCAATGTAGTGAACTTTTGTAAGTCAGGTTTACTTTTATAAGCCAGATTGTCTTTCGAAAGTTATTCTGTCTTTTGAAAGTTATTCTGTCTTTTCCACTGTCTTTAAAAAGACAATTTGTCTTTTAAAAGTAAAATGTTGTCTTTAAAAGTAAACGGACATGCCTTTGACTTCTTTCAAAAGACAATTTGTCTTTGTCTTTTTTTGTCTTTTTTTGTCTTTTTTGTCTTTTTTGTCTTTTAAAAGACCAAAAAAAGTACCGACGCTTTTCCTGATGCCCTCCCTTCAGAATATTTTCTTGGAGGGTCTCCGCCCATCAGGGCCTGTCCAGGGAGCCATCGGAAAGTTCGTTGCCGCGCGAGAGCTTGCCGGTCACCCTATAGCTGTCTCTCAGTGGTAGGGGTGATGGGAGGTCGATGATTGATTGTCTCTACTTCATCTCCCAATTACGTTTAGTCACATCTACTTACCACTCGCTATTGTCCTTAAGAGTCCATCGTTTCCGTCCTGAGACATCAGTCACAGCATTTTTCTTTGCATCACCAATGCACCATATACGATATCGTTGCGTAGGATAGGGACCAATAGATTTCGAACTAGTCATTGACGACTACGCAACCCTCAGCTTCACGGCTCCGAGTCATATGTCGTAATTTGCATTCCGGCTGCCGCTTGGTGCCAACACGACGTGCCATTCGGCATGGACGCCCTTGCGTGCTGGGCGGACGCGAATCACACCATGTTGCTATCCGAAACTCAGACTGGTGTGGCTAACTTATGTGATTCTGGAATGACACAATACTCAGAAATACTACAGGACAGGATGTTCACTGCAATGTAGCAGCGAACAACTCAAATTTCCTCGGCCGACTTTCCCCCGTTTTTATCGTCCTTGGCGATTGGTTGCCACGTCTCACAGTGACATGGTTCCGCCGCCTGACATCGCACTATCACATCCTCCTGCCGTGCCGCCGTCCCATGTTGGCGCTCGAATTTGAGCCACCAACCCCACGCATCACCCAAGTCCGGTCCCGCACTCACAGCGCGCTCGAACCACTCGCGTGCCTTCTCGATCCTTCGGTTTGCCCAATACTACAACCGGGCAACGGTACAAATCACGAGTGGGTCGGCCTCACATTTCCTGAGTGCGTCTATACTACGCACCTAGTGGCCCTTGACGCGCTTGATGGGCAACACCCTTCCCACTCCCCAGAGATTTCCTCGTTAAGCACCGAATTGTTGACCGATTTGCTGGGCACGTGAGACTGATTTGAGGTGCGGGATCGGGCGTCGGACCGTTGTTATCCATTATCCGACGTTCTCCTTTAGTCGCCCCACCCGCCCGACTCCGACGCGTCAAACGCGAGCTGGCTGGGGGTGTGCAAGGTCAGGTCAAAGAAGACAGGTACGGAACATATTCTAGACTTTCTCGAGATTGTAGTTGAGGAAGCGAACGGGGCCGATTTCCTCCCTGCAATGCTATGAAAGTGCGAGCCTGCTAAAAGTTTCGAAAATTGGTGTCGCTCTTACCCCCCACATCAGGAAAAGCGTCGGTACTTTTTTTGGTCTTTTAAAAGACAAAAAAGACAAAAAAGACAAAAAAAGACAAAAAAAAGACAAAGACAAATTGTCTTTTGAAAGAAGTCAAAGGCATGTCCGTTTACTTTTAAAGACAACATTTTACTTTTAAAAGACAAATTGTCTTTTTAAAGACAGTGGAAAAGACAGAATAACTTTCAAAAGACAGAATAACTTTCGAAAGACAATCTGGCTTATAAAAGTAAACCTGACTTACAAAAGTTCACTACATTGGATTGGTAGTTCTTAGAAGCACACAATGGTAGGGCACGGATAAAAATTCTGCACGGCAAATGTGATTTAACAGTTGAGAAACACACCTAGCTAAATGAGCTAGTTATGTACCAGGACCGGCGGCGCCATCGCCACCATTTCCAGGCACGTTTTCATTTGTCCGCAGGGATAATGAGGTGGGCGAGGGAGGCGGAGGAGCTTCCATGCGATGCATGAGTTGTCGTAGATTGCTCAGTGATACGATCTTCGACATGGAGCGTGGGGTGATCGATAGAGCGGTGCAATGCTCGTCGGGACCGTGGCTAAGTGGGTGGGTCGCCGAATCGTGTGCGCGAGCTTGAGGGAGTCGGAGTTGGCGAGGTCTATGTTTGCGGGGGAGACCACAAGGCCGCTGTTGGTGATGTTGCCAGAATCAAAGCGTTGACCTGTTCTTCGGACAAATGTACAATGGCATAGTGAACACGTTTAATGCGTCTTCGGACGTCGTGGTGTCAAGGCCATGCCCGTTCGGGTCCGGCTTGTCTCGAGGGGATGATGGACGCAGCTCGCTGGGAGGGCGTGACGGGGACAAAGTGTCATGCCCTGCCGCAGTGGGATGATTGGTGCCGCGCGCGAGGGGTGGCGGCGGCGGTGCATCCTGAGGGAGTGGTGAGGGACACCCGTCCAGACGTTTGGGGCGTGTGCTTAGAGTCCTTGTCGCTCGCATAAACTCACTATGAATCTACTGGAATTGCATCAGCAAGTGCCCCGGAAAAGAAATGAGGTGGCACAATCGCTTACCAATGATAGGTAGCGCAGTGAGTAATCCTCCACCGAACTTGTCATTCATCTCCGAGGCACGTTTGAGGAGATGAGTGCAGGTAGAAAACGTCACCAGGTAAGCCTCACGACCAGGGGGACAATGAAGGAGGGACATTTGGCGACAGGCCACTGTTCGCTTGGACAATCATTATAGATGATGAGAGCTACCAAGGCTGAAATAAATGTGAAAGTCCTGGCGCAAAACATTTGTGCGCTTACCGTGTTTACCATTGTCGTGGAACCATTCGCCATTGCGCAACCCGAGAAAGGAGCAAGATATTGTGAGGGAGCAGCCTCCGAAGCAGTAGCAGCAACGATGATAGAGTACTTCATAGCATCGTTCTCCTCGAGAGTCTTGACAAGCTGCGCAATGGTATAGCGCTTCTGGCCAACAGCGATGTAGACACAATAGAGCTTCTTTTCCTCATCCTTACCCTCATTCCAGCGCCTCTGGTTGAGGATGGTGTCAATGGCAACAGCAGTTTTGCCTGTCTGACGGTCACCGATGATAAGCTCACGCTGGCCGCGACCGATGGGCACCATTGCGTCGATGGGCTTGATACCAGTCATCATGGGCTGGTTCACGGAACGACGAGGAAGAATTCCGGGAGCCTTCAGAGCGGCACGACGGCGCTCGGTGGCTTGAATGGGGCCCTTGCCGTCAATGGGATTACCGAGCGCGACCGAGGAGTGCAGGACCGACTGGAACATAAACGATCTTGTATGTTCTTGAGATCCCAGACGCGTCCAATACCGTTACCGACGCCTATGTAACGAAACATGGGAGATTAACGTGTCGAGAGTTTAATAACTGTTAAAACGTACTGAGAACGCGACCAGTTTCTTCGACATTGCTGCCGACGGAAGAGCCAGCTATCCGAGATTCCAGGATGGAGGACACCTCCGATGCAGCTGTCATGACGTGGCACAGCAAGCACGATAACGAAAGCGAAAATGTAACGAGTCAGCCAGATGCATGTGGAACAAGACAATATGATGAACCTGGCTTCGCAGTAGCATATGAGCGCACAACAGCCGGTGCCGCGGGAAGCATTCTAAAATTGAGTGGTGGAAGTCAACAAGTGACGTAAGGAGAAAAACCCGGTTTTTTAAAAATAAAATAAAAAAGAAACGACCTTCCGAGAGAGCGCTGCATGGGTGACGGTATTATGCCATGACAGAGGTTGTTGGGACGGCGGCAACGACTGCTGGCGATGTTGCGCGGACGGAGGTGAAGATACATGGTGATGTATGGGTGTGGAGTGCGTGGCAACAGTCGCAGGCTGCTGTGGAGAGGTCACTTGAGCAGGCACACGTACTGGTGGGTGAGGCTGCTGGATTGATACCAGTTGAACTGGGTGTGCATATTGGTATTGCTGGTGCTGGTAAACCGAGTGGTACTGTGGGTTCGCTTGAGACGCATTGATGGGAGGAGGGCTGGCAACAGAAGGTACGTGGGAGGGCTGGGTCCATGTCTGTGGAGGCGAATATGGGATGGACCATCACTAGCAGACGGTTGGTAGGCTTGCGGGGATGTGTAGGTGGAAGAGGGCTGATGCAGTGGTTCAGCCATAGGAGTGTGAGTGGGTTGAGTGGAGGTCGGGGACCGTACGTAGTTCCATTGATTGAAGGGTTGGGCTGGAGGCGATGCAGTTTGCTGACGCCATATTGGGCGTGAAACCTGCTGTGTCAAGATGTGGTCATATAACTTTACCGCCTGTGCGAGTTTATCATTCATCTCGGTGAGTAACTCTGATGGGACCATGCTGGGAGAGGACTTAGTAACCAACGCGAGAGTAAGTTACTGTAGTGAGTCACGCGTCACGCGAGTGAAAAGGTGAAAAAAAAACTAACACGTCGCAGTCACCAGCGTGACACATGACGCGTGACGGCAAGAATGTTCAAACACTAAGTCGTGCTGTCGTGCTGCCTGATCCACGACCCGTATCTCCCTCCGTCTCAGTATCTGCATCTCATCTGCACCAGGAACGAAACAAGCACCGGCCAACATGGGTGTAACCAATCTCGGTTACTCCCCAGAATTGACCGCCCCCTCTCGACCACCGGCGCAAGATATTGGCAAACAAATACTCTTTTCCCCCCCTTCACATCCACTCTTCCCTTTCTCTCCTTCGCCCATCTCTTTCGACTTTTGGACAACAATGATTAAGCCTAGCTGCAGCGCGGCAGCTGTTCGCTCTCATTGATACTTTCAATCCTAGTGTCATGCACTTCGCTAACGATTTTCTTACATGTTTTTCTACATTTTTTCTGTGCATGCGTTAACGCTCGCATGCACTCGCTCCGGATATCGCCGCTGACTTGAGCCTCTCAATAGGGACAGTCCAAGTATTCAAAGTCAGTCTCCTAGTTGAGGAGGGCATCACGTCGAAGTAAGTTCTCCTTTTGTTTTCTCGCTTTCTGTGTGATTCGTTCTCAGGCTCGCGCTCATCGCCACCCTGCGTTTGCGCGTTACGTTCCCCTCTGCGACTACGGCGCCATTACAGTGTAACCGCTGTCCACACACCTGATGTCACCCTCGTTCTCTCTTTATCTCGCCCCTATCCTTGTTCTCTGGACAACATCCCCATCTCGCGGCCCCAGCTTAGCTACAGCAGATGCCGATAAGAATCTTGGCGACATCGCGCATATTCCTGCGCCATGGGATGCTGAAGCACTTGAGCAGTCCCATCCTGGAACCGCACCACATTGACGCCCTTCTCCTGCTCTGCAACCCCCATTCCTTTTGCTTTTGCATTCTTTTTTCCTGCTAAATGTTATTGTGTTATTGCTGTCATCTACATATCCTGTTTAACCTCACTGTATAGCGCCAAACACGCCTTGGGATCGAGAAGATATACACATTCATGGGGGGATATTTCGGGATTGCATTGGCGCCGGTACGCCCTGGATGTAGTATTCAAGCTGCGCCCTGCAAACCCCGCGTATCCGCCGTCCGGGCATGGCCCTGACATCTACTGTGCTCCTTCTCCATACCGCGGCGCACCCGAGCATGCTATCCTCTCGTGCTCCAGGGGTCCTTCGCCCAATCCTATGGGTGGGTCAGGCCCTGGGATGTATGGTCAGCGCGCCCCGTCACCCATTCCCGGTGCAATGCCTTCGTACGGCGGAAACCGATCCCGTGCCCCATCGCCCATACCCGGCACTCTTCCTCCGGGCCAATATCCCCAACCGCTCAATCGTTCCCGTGCCCCATCGCCCCTTGGGGCACCTCCCCCTTACACGGGCAGCCTGGTTTCCCATACCCTAATGCTCTTCCGTGGTCCCCGCGTGTCGGCGGTGGGGCGCCCCTAGCACCAGAACCGGGTCTCTGTCTTCCTATTATGTAATGTAGTTATGAGGGTGTGTATGTAAATAGTCCGCGTGCATGGAAACAAGTAAGAGGTTAAGGTGTGTGAAGTCATCTGAAAAGTCATCATAAGTTTCAAAAGTCATTATGTGTTTGGAAATGTCTCCTGAAAGTCATTATATGTTTCAAAAAGTCACTAAAAAGTAATTATACATTCCAGAAAGTAATTATATATTTTGGAAAGTCATTCTATGTTTAAAAAAGTCATTCTGTGTTTAAAAAAAGTCATCCTGTCTTCAAAAAAGTCATTCTGTGTTTAAAAAAGTCAGAGTAAAAAGTAAAAGATTTTTAAGTACAGAAAGTAAAAGTAAAAGCTGCTTTATAAAAGACAAAGGACAAAAAGGACAAGAAAAGACAAATTTGAAAAGACAAAGTACTGACACTTTTCCTGATGGGTAACGCTCCCCCGGCGGGCAATTGCAGGGCAGGAGCGATACATGACACGAATTTATGGGATAGGTGGAGATATTTCACAGCGGTGAATGTATGTAAGAGTTCCAGCCATTGTCTGTCCTCAATGTTGTCTTGCCATGGTTGCCAGTCCCACTCACGGATGTAGAGGTGTTCCACCGTGGGAATGAAAGCCTCGGGGAAGGACGAGCTACAGACCTGTGTCAGACATGAAAGCTGCCAATCTGGCTGTCTGCATCTGATCTCCAACTCGAACTTTCTGGGAAATGTCCGTGGAGAGGTAACCGTAACGCCGTAATTGGAGAAGAAAATATAGATTTCAACGGGTGGCTGGATGATTGGTGTGCGACTGAGGAATTGGGCGAGTTGTGGAGTGTCGAATACTGTACCGTTACGACCAACTCTTCATGCATTGTGACATGTGACCGTTTTGGATGCCTGGTCGACTCTTCACAATTGGGAAATTTGTGTGACAGACCTCAGATCTCTTCAAACTCCTAACCCCGATTTAGCCAAATCATGTCACATGAGCAAGGGTGTGATGTGTGACAAAGAGCGCATTGGGATTTGAATGTCACAATGTCCTCTATTCATTGAAGTTTGGGTCACAAATAACAGCAGAGTACATTTAGAAGTGTCTTAAATTTGAATTTTCCCTTTTAGGAAATTTTGAGTGATTTTTGTCACAGTCTTCAAAACTGGTTGTGACCTGTGACCAGGGCCATATGTCTTCACTTCAAAGACGTTTGTGACATGTGACTGAAGACTTGGTCGTAACGGTACAGTATGAGTTGATGGAAGAACCTTATTTCTACCCAGTCGAGTAGAGGCGCATCGATCCGTGCGACGAGGTCTTCCAAGTATTCGCTGACCCCATGAAACCGAAAAGAAGTGAGAGCAGGGAGGGCCGAGCGTGTGAGCGGATGCAGACGTCGGCTTTCCTGGATAGGGCGAGATAGAGGAGATTCGAATCCTAGCGAAAGTGTCTCGAGCCTCATCAACGTGGAAAGGCAATGGACGATCGCCTCGGGTGAAATGTATCCGGAATGAGGAATTCCCCGAATGAAAAGACTGACAAGGTCAGTGGCAGTCAAAAGCAGTTTGGGTAATCCCGGAAATAGAACACCATGCAACTCGAGATATTGTAGACGTGGTGCGGATCCACCCAAGAACAATTCGGGAACGACTGGGCGCGTTTCATCTTTCTGCCAATATTCCCACGTGATCCTCAACTTCGTTAGCGCCGGGAATGGTTGCTGCATCACTGCCAAGACTTCTTCCAATTGCGAATTTGTAATGTTCAAGAGGTCAATTCGACATACACGGTCGTTATGCTCAAGTGCCGCAATGATGTTATCCGTCTGTCTTGGTTGGCTAAATGGCCGTATGATGATCATGATGGGCAAGGGAGGCCAAACAGCCAACGTCTCCTTCACCGGTGTTTTGTCCGTGCAGAGAAGTCGAAGATCCAGGCGACGTGGTGACCCAAGAGCAATGATCCGCCATTTTCGACACACGTGCACCAGCGTATGCCATGCCTGTATTTCGATATCGTTTCCTTCTTCTTCTTCTCGAGCTTGATTCACACACCAATCGAATATTTCTAAGAGAGCAACGTCGGGGAGCATGTCGATTGTCACCCGGCCTACATCGCACCAATCAGCATCAGTGATATGCAAAAGATATATGGAACATACGTCGTCGTCCTGCATCAGTAAACCACTTCCTAGTCTCACCACGTGCTAACGTTTCCGTTGACGAGCCTTCCAACCGGCAATCTATCTGGACGAATGACCCAGGGCGAGAGGGGAATGATGGCGGACCGATGGCGGGGTATATCACGGAGAGTGGATGATGGAGATGCTCCTGGGCAAGGCTATCGAGACTTGCTTAGTTGCTTCGGTATTCCCGTGAGTGAATTTCCTTTGACATACCTTGATGAGCTCATTGACGAGGTTTCAGTGTGGGGAGGAAAGGGGCGACGAGATTGCTTGGATTCACTCACCGGTACTCTTATATGGCGTACAACCCTAATACACAGCCCTCCACATGTCACCACACGTTCCTTGCATGAGGTTGTGATGCGCCGCGAACACGCACGATGCAGCACGCGCTACCAGTGCTGCTGGGCTCAAATTTATCCGGAAGAATGTCACCTTGTGGTACTTGCTAGCAAACTAGAGGAGGCGGAGAGGCGGATGGGGGGCTTGTGCAAGGGCATTAGTACTAGTACTAGAGAGTTCTCAGCAGCTGGGTGGTCCAGGCCGATCGAGGGACGTCAGTGCGCGCTACACTGCTACTACACGTGACCGGCGTGGCTGCTGCGCCTCGATGGCTAGGTGCGGACACAATGCAAGGCGCGTAGTGTGAACGCGTTCAAGAAATGTGCCAATGTGCCACTTGTCATGTTCGATCGCTCGCCTGTTCTGGGTTGAGCGGAAGATCAAGAGGGCACGCCGCTGGCTGTGGTTCGAGTGCGGGCTCGGTGCGTGGGGTTAGTGATTCGTATTTGAGCGGCAACTTGGGACAACGGCCAGTATACAAGAGGATGGATATGGATATGGTAATGTGATATCAGGCGGCAGAACGATGTCACGATGAGACGTGGCAACCAATCGCCAAGGATGATAACAACCCGGCGTAAGGTTTATGAAGGAGTCTTGTGTTGGTCACGGCCGCTGCATAGCCTGCATTGCAGTGAACATCCCGTCCTGTAGTACTTCTGTGCATGTATTGTTCCGGAATCACATAACCCCGGTCTGAGTTTCGGATAGCGACACGGTGTAATTCGCGTCCATCCCAGCGCACAAGTGCGTCCATACCGAATGAGCCAACGTCGTGTTGCGGAATGCAAGATACGTCATGAACCGTGAAGCTGAGGGTTGCGTGGTCGTTAATGACTACTGTAGTTCGAAATCTATTGATCTCCATCCTACACAATGATATCGTACAAATACAGTAAGTCTGATCCTAGTGATACTAAGAAAAATACTGTGACTGATGTCTTAGGACCAAACGATGGACGCTAAGGACAATAGCGAAGTGGTACTATCCGAGGTGGAAATTGTGCGAGGAATAAAAATGGGCTTTGATGCCGGGAGGAACTTCTACGGCCGATGATCGATGACGACCAATGACGCTGATGACGGGGCGCAGACACAAGTTGAATCAATCATCGGCCTCCTATCACTTGTTCTGTTTTCAAGGAACAACTTCACGGATTTTTGCCCGCGTCGCAAGTCGTGTATCAGCATGCTCCGATGCAGTTGGCTATTCTTGATGTCGACTTTCCAACGCGGTCGGTCATATTCCTTCTCGCAGATTTAGAGGCGTTCTACCGTGGGAATAGGGAAGGACGAGCTGCACACCTGTGCCAGGGACGATAACTGCCAATCTGACTGTCTGCAACTGATTCCCAATGCGAAACTTCTGGAAAGTGTCTGTGGAGATATGATCTCAACGAGGCGATCGGAAAAGACCACCCGTGCTTCATCAAGTGTTTGGAGTTTTGGTGTGCGACCGATAAACTGGGCGAGTTGTGGGGTGTCGAGTATGAGATGATGGAAAAATGTTATAGACAGACCATCCAGTAGAGGGCATCAATCCGGGCCACGAGATCCTCTACGTATTCACTGACACCTATAAACCTGAGATTCCTGAGAACGGGAAGGGGAGGACGTGTGGGTGGGGGAAGACGTCGTGTCGGCTTCCCCGGACTGGGCAAGGTGGAGGGAATCCGAATCCTAGGGAAAGTCTTTCGAGCCTCATCAACGTGGAGAGGCAACGAACCATCGTCTCCGGTGAGAAGTACCCGGAATGAGGAATTTTCCAAAGACGAGATGGACAAAAGTAATTTCGGTGGTCCCGGAAGTGGAACGCAATAAAAGTCGAGATGTCGCAGACGTGATGCAGATCCACACAAGAACGATTCGGGAACGACCGGGCGCGGTTCATATTCCAACCAGATCGCCAAATGGGTTAGCGGTTAGCGCCGGGAATGGTCGCTGTATCGCCAAGACTTTTTCCAATTGCGAATTTGGGACGTCCAAAGAGGTCAATTCGACATACACGGCCTTAAACACGTCGACCAAACAACGGACTCGCGCCGGCGTGCCCGCCGCGGCCCGCGAAGCAAGGGAAAAGCACCGCGCAGAGCGGCCGAAACTTCAGCAACAATTCGCTGATTGGGAAACGAGGGCTTGCAGTTGACAGTTGTTACAGACGCCGAGCGGGAGAGCATACCCGACACCAATAACCTTACGCAGAGAAAACGACGGACGGAGGAAGGAGCGCTCGTTTGCTGTGCCAGAGTAGGAGACAGGTGGAAGGGTGTATTCGAAGGTGCGCCCGATTTTGGCATCGTGAACTTCTGTCGACTCATGATGTACAGGAACATGGCGGATTCGAGACTCTGGCCAATTCTGGCACTTTAACGAACTTTGATGAGATTGGCCAAGCCTCCAAACTCGATCAGGTACGGATGCCTGTTTCTGTCTCTTCTCTTGTCTGGGCTTGACTGTACTTCAGATCTGGTTCAGCCACATCCATCGATCCAAAAGGGTACCTTACTTCATTGGATAGTCAAGTCATTAAGACCGAGGCAGAGATTGGCGGCATTAAACGCGCGCGTATGCTATTCGATTCCCTCATCAAGTCCAATCCGAAACACGCCCCCGGTTGGATCGCAGCAGCTGCCTTGGAAGAGCATGCGGGGCGTATGGTTTCTGCGCGTAAACTTATCAAACAAGGCTGCGAGCAGTGCCCGAATAGCCGCAAGATTATATGTACGTGGACTTGACATCCTGTCCAGCTAAGACGGGCTCACATCATCACCCAGCAAAACGACGACGCCAAAATCATTCTTGCCAATGCTGCGCAGCACGTCGGACAAAGCGTAAAGATTTGGCTGGTGGCTGCTGACCTTAAGCATGATGGGAAAGTAAAGAAGCGTGTATTACGACGAGGTACGACTTCTCCATTTCTTTCCACCGACTTTTACAGGCTCATTTGTGACCTAGCTCTCGAACACATTCCAAACTTGGTGCGCCTCTGGAAAGAAACCATCAATCTAGAAACATCCCCCGCGGATGCACGCATTCTTCTCTCCGGGGCTGTTGAAGTAATCCCTCTCTCTATTGAGCTTTGGCTCGCCCTTGCCCGCCTTGAGACACCCGAAAAGGCGATAGGGGTGCTTAACAAGGCGCGCAAAGCGGTGCCGACATCTCAAAATATTGGATTGCCGCAGGGCGGTTGATTGAACAAGAGGCATATGCGGCCGAACTCTCGTATTAGAAGCGACGGAGGAACTCGAACGCGTCGATAAGACGCTTGCAACAGCTGTGCGGACATCACGTGCGCATGGTATATTGCTCACTCGCGAGAAATGGCTCACGGAAGCTGAGCGATGTGAGGCGGAGGGTACGCCGCGTACATGCGAAGCGATTGTATCCGCAACCCTTGCGATGGACGTGAAGGAGGAAGACCGTTCTACGACATGACTTGGTGACGCAGAGGCAGCGGACGCGTTGGTACTGCGGGCGCGGTGCTCGCATTCGCTCTACGCGTATTCCCCGACCGCCCCGACTTTTGGCGCCGCACGGCTGACCTGGAGAAGGCACACGGCACTCACGAGAGCCTCGACAAACCTGCTTGCGCGTGCCGTCGAGTGCTGCCCCTAGGCGGAAGTCCAGTACAATGGCTTATGTGGGCCAAGGGGAAGTGGTTGGGTGGGGACGTACGTGCGGCGCGTGAGGTGCTCGAACGCGCATTCGTGAGGAATTCGGAGAGCGAACAGATCTGGCTGGCGGCCGTCAAGCTCGAGGCAGAAAATGGAGAATTGGCTGTCGCACGGGAACTGTTGGTGTGTGCGCGGACAGTCGCAGACGCCGAGAGGGTGGTTACAACCTTTCTTCTTCTCTCTGCGAATACTGGGACTCATTTTGTTGTTTACCTTTTCCCTAGATCTGGTTGAAGTCGGCCGTATTCGAAAGACAGCAAGGCCAGTCTGATCTCGCTCTCAAAACAGTCACCACCGCATTATCGAAATATCCCAAGTTTGCTAAACTGTACATGGTCCAAGGGCAGATTCACCAAGCCGCCAACAAACACTCCGCAGCACGCGCCGCCTATGCTGCTGGAATCAAGGCCGTCCCGAAGGATTTCACCCTACGGGTGCTCGCTAGCAGACTAGAAGAGGCAGACGGGAAGAGTATTCGTGCAAGGGCATTGCTCGAGAAAGCGCGTCTAGTCAACCCGAAGAGTGACGTCCTCTGGGCGGGTCGAGGAGCGTTCAGGCGCGCCCGCTCAGGGGAAGGCGTTGCTTGCGCGCTGCAAGAATGCCCAACATCCGACATGCTCTGGTCGATGGCAATTTGGTCGCCCGGCTGTATTGGGCAGACCAGAGGATCGAGGAGGCACGGGAGTGGTTCGAGCGCGCTGTGAGTGCGGGACCGGACTTGGGTGATGCGTGGGGCTGGTGGCTCAAATTCGAGCGCCAACATGAGACGGCAGCACAACAGGAGGATGTGATAGTGCGATGTCAGGCGGCGGAACCACGTCATGGTGAGACGTGGCAACCAATCGCCAAAGACGATAAAAACGGGGAGAAGTCGGCCAAGGAAATTCCTGAGTTGGTCGCTGTTGCTTTGCAGTGAACATCCTGTCCTGTAATACTTCCAAGTATTGTATTATTCCGGAATCACATAGCCGCAGTCTGAGTTTCGGATAGCGACACGGTGTGATTCGCGTCCATCCCAGCACGCAAGTGCGTCGATGCCGAATGGGCCAACATGTTGGCACTGAGCAGCAGCCGGGATGCAAGATATGACATATGAGGGTTGCGTAGTTGTCAATGACTAGTTCGAAATCTATTGGTCTCTATCCTACATAACGATATCGTACAAATAAGTCTGATCATGGGGATGCTAAGATAAATACCGTGACTGATGTCTCAGGACACAAACGACGGACGCTAAGGACGATGGCGGGTGGTAAGTAGATGTGACTAAACGAAATTGGAAAATGAAGCAGAGACAATCAATCATCAACCTCCTATCACTCGTCTTGTTATCTGTCCCAGTTAGAGAAAACTATAGGGTGACCGGCGAGCCATCGCGCGGCAACGAACTTTCCGATGGCTTCATCGGCATGCCCTGATGTGTGGAGATCCTCCAAGAAAAGATTCTGAAGGGAGGGTAACACTTCCCCGGCGAGCTCTTGCAGGGCGGGAGCGATACGTGATGCGAATGCCTGGGATAGGTAGAGACATTTCACAGCGGTGAATGGATGTAAGAGTTCCAGCCATTGGCTGTCCTCAATGTCGTCTTGCCAACGTGGTTGCCCAAAACCCTCACAGATGTAGAGGTGTTCCACCGTGGGAATGAAAGCCTCGGGGAAGGACGAGCTACAGACCTGTGTCAGACATGAAAGCTGCCAATCTGGCTGTCTGCAATTGATTGCCAACGTGAACCTTCTGGAAAGTGTCCGTGAAGAGGTAACCTCGACGTAGCGTTCAGAGAAGTCAATGCGGGCTTCAACGGGTGGCTGGATGTTTGGTGTGCGAGCGACGAATTGGGCGAGTTGTGGAGTGTCGAATATGAGTTGATGAAGGAACCATATACTAAAGTTGTCGAGTAGAGGCGCATCGATCCGGGCCACGAGGTCTTCCAAGTATTCACTGACCCCTTTAAACGAAAAATAAGTGAGAGCAGGGAGGGCCGAGCGTGTGAGCGGATGCGGACGTCGGCTTTCCCGGACAGGGCGAGATCGAGGAAATTCGAATCCTAGCTCAAGTTCCTCGAGCCTCGTCAACGTGGAAAGGCAACGGACGATCGCCTCGGGTGAGAAGTATCCCGAATGAGGAAAGTTCGAAATGGAAAGACTGACAAGGTCAGTGGCAGACAAAACCAGTTTGGGTAATCCCGGAAATCGAACACCATGCATGTCACCGCCGGTACGGACGAGACGATTAGAGCTCAGTAGTACTTGTGGTGGTTGTCTCCTCCTTGGGCTTCGGAGAATCGAAGCACGTGCAGCGTCCTCCTTTGTGCACTAAGTCCGGGAACACCTCCTGGCAGAAGGCGTATTTAGGTAGAGTGACCTTGTCCTTGCTGGGACGTTGGGTCATAAGCTAAGTCTTTGCAGCGACTTAGACGACTGAAGAGTAGCAGGTTTCCCGCCTTATCAATCCGTCGATAAGGCCCCGCTTTGAATAGAAGGAAGAGACTTCTGTTATTTAGACAGGAGACTCAACTTGCCGCTCTCTGGCCAAGTTGGTCGCCCTTAAGTACAGCAAGGGTGCTACAAACGTATACAAAGCATTAGAAACCAAACACGAGGGGCACAGCATCCTAAAACAACACGATGCTGGCCTGCTGTCCATCCACATCAAAACGAGGCACTACACGCATCAATGACAAGTGATCCGATCAATCCATACAGTACTAGCCCGGTTCAGGAACTTACCCCGGTCCACGAGGCATACGAGCTAGCCTCGTCCCAGGAGCCGGTTACATCACACCGCCGCTTAGACTAGATGTCCGCATCTAGTCCATACCCCCTCTGAACTGAGTCGCCCTCCTCCCTCGATACCCTCGGGTGCGCTGCTCGGGGCGTCCCACCATCCGGAGATTGCCCGTCTTGCTGCCCAGTCGGGCCATCTCGAGGCGCGCCCTTGACGCCTCTTGGGCCTCCCGCATGCCTCGTTGCTCGGCCTGGAGGTGGTCGATGCGGAGCTTGATGTCCAGGAGCGAGATCTCGAGCTCCCTGAAGCGTGCGACCTCGGCCTGGAGGGGCCAGTCCCCGTTGTCCCGAACCTCCTGGACGAGCATGCTGTAGACGCTAGAGCTGCCTTTAAGTAGGGCGAGCAGCCAGGGTTGTAGGGGAAGGACGACGTCTTCGTCCTCGCTGTCGATATCGCGCTCGGCGTATACCTCGGCAACATAGGGGGTTTCACCCGGAGAGTGACTCTTGGGGAGCCCCGCGACCCTACCGTCGGCGAGTTGTTTGACCCACCATGCGGGCTGGTAGTACCCGTCTTGGATGGGGATGACGAAGTTAGGGGCCCTCTCCTTGATGTTGAGTACGTACCCTTCTGGCGCGTCCTCCCTCGGCTGCACGCGAGCCAGTGCTTCTTCGAAGCGGAGCTTCTGCAGGGCCATCTGCTCGCTCCAGGTGTCGGACTCGGTACGGTGGTCAGCTTCCCTCTTACGGATGGTGGCCAGGAGCCCCTGGGCAATGTGCATGAGGGAGATGGGGTCGTTCGGCTCCAGCTGGAGGCCGACGGCGGCAGTAGACGGTGAGAGGGGTGGTGCCATTGGGGGTGGCGTCCCTTTGGGCGAGCAGATGGAGGGGTCGTTGGAGACGTCGGACATGACTTACCCGTGGAACACGCAGTACTGGTCGTAGCAGAAGCAGCGATGTAGGAGGATGTGGTCCTGGGGGAGCTTGCTGAGGTACAAGTAGAGGAAGTGTCGAAAGGGTTGACCGGGGGCGAACTCGGAGTAGGCGGGCTTTTTGTTCCTGGTGACGGTGCAGTGGAGACGTTCGATGAGGGGTCGCTTGGGTAGACGGGGAACGATGTGGAACTGTAGGTGTAGGAGTAGGATCTGTTGGAGTGGCCGCGAGTCTTTCTTGTCGTCGCGGATGTACTCAAGGAGGGGTTGGTTGGTTGGTCGAGAGGCCAGGGTGGAGAGGATGACGGTTTCATCGTTCCCTGTCGCCCTTTTATCTTCTCGGTCGGGCGTCTCTGTTGGTACTCTTTGATTAGGCCGTCCGCATGGACCTGGTCAGCAGGTTCCCATGTGTTGTCGTGATCGGGGTATCCCTTCCATTTGATCAGATACTGGAGGCGTTTGGTGCGCCCATATTGCCTGTGACCTTCGATACGTTCCACCTCGAATTCTTCTTCTCCATTGATAAGGTCTGGTGATGGCCGGGAGAAGTTAGGGCCGTGGGCGGTCGTCTCATGATAGGGCGATAAGAGGGATGCATGGAACATGTCGTGGATGTTCCATGAGACGGGAAGTTTCAGCTTGTACGCCACCGGTGATACTTCTTTGACGACCCTGAAGGGCCCATACCGCTTCGGGGCCAGCTTGGTCTTCTGATGTCGGACCTTCAGGTGGGTTGCCTCGAGCCAGACTTCTTCTCCGACTTTGTATTGTGATGGGATCACCGATTTTCCTTTTGCGACTTGGTTGATGGCATCGATGGCCTGGGCCCGCTTTTCGTTCATGATGGAAATCCGATTTTCGGCGGTCTCGTTCCTTGATGGTGGTGTTTCTGCTGGGAGCAGCTCAGGTTCGTACCCCAGAAGGATTTGATTGGGCGATAGACCGGTCGTTTCGTTTCTCCGGTTGTTGTGTACCGCCGACGCTATTGTCAGCCAGTGGGTCCAGTCTTCGGGGGCCGACGACGTTACGAGTCGGAGGTATTGTTCTATCCATTGGTTTTTCCTTTCGGAAATCCCATCCGTTTGCGGGTGGAAGGCCGTTGACAGGTTCTGTTGGGTGGTCAGCTTCTTTGCGAGTTCTCGGCCAAAGTGGGAGGTGAAGCGTGGGTCCCTATCGCTAATAACCTTGGTGGGAAGCCCGAACCATCTATAAACGTTATCCAGGTATAGTTGGGCTATCCCTAGCCCAGTTATCGTTGTGGAACATGGAAGGAAGATGGCTGCTCGCGAGCATCCGTGGTCCACGATGGTGAGGATGGCGTCCTTCCCTTTGTGCATCGGTAGTCCGGTGATGAGGTCCATTGCCACCTGTTGGAAGGGAAGGGTTTGTTCGTCGGTGGTTATGCGGAACAGGGGGATCTTCTTCCTGTGAGTTATGATTTTGTTTTGTTGGCAAGTTGCGCATCCTTTGACGTAGTCGGCGATCCATTGGTTCATCCCTGGCCATCGCGGTCCTTGCCTTGCTCGTCTTATCGTTTCGTCTCTTCCTGGGTGTCCCGCAGTGACGTGGTCGTGAGCGAGGATCATGGCCATCCTCTTTCTCTCTTCGGGGAACGGTGTAGTTTCCAAGTTTGACCGATTTATGAATTTTGACGGTGGGAGTACGGTGATTCCTTGGTTATCGTCCTTTCCCTGGTCTATGCCCGGTGGCCGTGACAGCGCATCGGCTGGGACGTTGTCCTTCCCCGGTACGTGTTGTATTTCGTAGTCGTACTCTTGGAGGTCTGCGTGCCAGCGTGCCGTTCGCCTGTTCAGGTTTCGTGGTGACTTCCAATACTGGAGGTTGGCATGGTCAGTTAGGATGGTGAACGGTTCTTTGGTCCATCCTAGGTATGGTCGCCAGTGTGCGAGGGATTTCATCACGGCTAGCAGCTCCCTCTCATAGATGTCATAATTTCGTTCTGCTGGAATGAATGTTGCGGAGTAGTAGGCGACTGGATGTGTGACTGGTTTTGAGCGTTTGGCTAAAGTTGGTGAGGTTTCTCCCCTTTGCGAGAGTACGGCGCCCACGCCGTATGCGGAGGCGTCTGTTTGGAGGTAGAATCGCTTGTTAAAGTCGGGTTGTGTAAGCACCGGGCTGCAGCACATTTTGTTTTTAAGTTCTTCGAACGCTCGGTGCTGGCTTTCTCCCCAGTGCCAATCGGTGGTTTTCTTTGTGAGATCTAGTAGTGGGCGGGCGATTTTTGAGTAGTTTGGGACGAAATATCGGTAGTAGCCAGTGAAGCCCAGGAATTGTCGTACTTCGGTCGGGGTGCGGGGAACCGTCCAGTCCGCGACCCCTTTGAGTTTCGTGGGGTCCATGCGTATTTTATTCCTTCCGACGATCACTCCCAGGTAGTCGATCTCGTCTTTTGCGAAGTCGCATTTTTCCGGCTTCAGGTATAGATCGTTTTCCTCGAGTTTATCGAGGACGAGGTGCGTGTAGTTTGCGTGTCTCTGTTGGTGTTGTTTTTCGGTTTCGCCTTCCCTTGGTTTAGTGTGGATGGCAATGTCGTCCATATATACCGATAGCCATCCCTGCGCGACTTCCCTTCGGAAGATGGTGTTCATCATCATCTGAAAAGTGGCCGGCGAGTTAGTGAGGCCGAAGAACATGACGGTTGGTTCGAATAGCCCCTCGCTGGTGAGGAATGCCGCCTTCCATTCGTCCCCTTCTTTGATGCGGATGTTGTTGTACCCCCACCTTACGTCGAACTTGGTGAATAGGGTGCATCCGCTAAGGCGATCGATAGTTTGGGGAATCAGAGGGGAGACGTTTCTATTTTTCACGGTCCATTTGTTAATCGGGCGGTAGTCCTGCACCGGGCGTAGTTTCTTGTCTTTCTTTTTGACGAAGAAGAAGTTGGCGGCATAGGGGCTCCATGATTCCCGTATGGTCCCCCTCTTTAGGTGCTCGGCTACAAACTTGTGCATTTCTTCTCGCTCGGCTTGGTTGAGGGGAAGAAGTCTTGCGGGGAGCGTTGCGGGGGCGTTGGGTAGTAGTTCGATGGCGTGGTCCCATACAGTGTGCCTGGGCAGTCGTTGCGACTGTTCTTCGCTGAACACCTTTTTGTGCCGTTCGTATTCGGCTGGAATGGCGTGTCGTGGGTTTTCGTTCGGTTGGGCCGGGTGTACTGTGACGCGTCCAATGTAATATCGGTCTTGGTCAGGTTTTCGAGGGGTGTTTCGGTTCCTTGGCACGAAGACTGCCTTTTTGGCATTGTGGGCTCGTAGGATGATCGGTAGTTGGGTGTGGTCGATCCAGCCTTTCCTCCAATCTATCTTCGGTTGGGCCGCTGCGAACCACGAGTATCCTAGGATTGCCTTATGGTCACCGAGGTCAGAGAGGAAGAATCTCAGCGGGGTTCTTGCCGACCCAGTTTGTACTTGTAGGTCAGTGTAGAACTTGACCTCGCCGTCTCGGTTTTCCGTTCCGTCCACGTTAAATAGCTTTCGTGGCCTCGCCAGTTGTTTGATTGGTAACCTCAACCATCTGGCATAGGTGAGGTTCATGAAGTTCTCTGTTGCCCCGGAGTCGACCAGGGCGATCGTCTCGGCTCTTTTCGCGATGGAATGGATGTAGCATCGGACTGTCATTGATTTTCGTGCTGATATATATACATCGCTATTGCTATCGCTTCCTTGCTTAATCAGTGCCGACCTGATTAAGCTGTGGGAAAATCCTGCGGACTCTCCTCTCCTACTTCCTTTGCCAGCTGTTGTTTCTCGTCAAAGGTCATTGCGTTGATTTCGGCTTTGAGGAAGGCGACCCTATCCATTTCGGGAGCGTTCCCTTCATAGACGGTCTCCTCGTTCGAGTCGAAGTCGATGAGGTTCGCCCTTGCCTTTCCTTTGCTTGGGCAGGCCCGGGCGAAATGTCCTATTTCTCCGCAGTTGAAGCAGGCGTTGCCATTGTTTCTGGGAGGAAAGTTGGCGACATTCGCCCTGGAGCGCCAGTTGTTTCGTCCTCGCGTTTGCTGCTGCCCTCCTCTCTGTTGATAGAAGTTGGGCGCTCTCGACCTGCTGAGGTCCATTGGCACGGTTTGGTTATTCATCCATCTCGGGGCGTTTGACGAGTGGTACGGTTGTCGGTATGGTTGCGGGTTTGCTGGTTTTTGGAAGAAGGGGCGTCGTTGTCCCCTATTCTGTTGGAAGGGGAGATTTACTCTGTTATCTGCCTTTGGGTCGTGCCGTATCGCAAGTAGATCACGTATGGTTCTCTGGGCGATGGTGCTCTCGATGGCCCTTTGTTTTATGGCCTCGTATCCTCTTACTGGTGGGCTGGCCATGACGTCCGTCATTGTTTTTGGGGTGAGGCCGAGTAGGAAGAGTCGGGTTGTTGCGTTGTCCCCTGCGGTGTAGCCGGCTCTCCGGGCCAGTTCTTCGAACTTTGATATGTATAGGTCTATCTCGCCTGGCTTCATAGCTAGGTTTTGTAGGGCGGTACGGGCCCGGTCTTCTTTGGCCGAGTCGAGGTATTGGGCGGCGAATTCCGTTAGAAACTGGTCCCATAGTATGGGGATATTGTCGGCGATGGGGTCTAGTGCGTCGAGCATGGCTCCTATGTCCCTGGTCCACCCCGTGACGTCTTCCCCTTTCATGTGGGTGAGGGTGAAGGCGATCTTTTTCATGGGGGAGTTGAAGCCGCTTACGTCCGCGTTAAGGCGTAGGTATCCCTTCACTTCTTCGATGAAGTCGTCGGCTTTGGTTCTGTCGCCGTCGAACGTTTCCGGGAGTTTGCCCATAGCTCGCACATCTTGTGCTACGGCCACAGGTTGGAGTGGGTTTGGTCCCGCTCCTCCGCCGCCTCCTCCTCCTCCACCGCCTCCTCCGCCGCCTCCTCCTCCTCCACCGCCTCCTCCGCCGCCTCCTCCGCCTCCACCCCCTCCTCCACCACCGCCTCCTGACGGAGGGGCGCGTTGGAGGGCTTTTTGGAAGGCTTTGGTGACATTGGCTTGGGCAGCGGTTGTTGCGGTAGTGGTGGTTTGGGTGGTGGTTTGGGTTGCCATTGTGGTCGTCTTTTGCGTTAGGGTGGTCTTGGTAGTTTGCGGTTTTTGTTTTGTTGCTGCTGCTTGTGCGAAGGATACGCCCCGTTGAATCGGGCTTCGGCGAATTTGCTCGTCTATTTGGTGGTCCTCTTCGTCTGAGGAGTCCCTGCTCGGTTTCTCTCTGGCCGGTTCTTTCTCTTTGACCGGTTCTTCTACTACTATACTTGGGGTGGTTGCGTCGCTGGCTTCGATGCTGATATCGAAGTTGTGTATGCTAGGTTCGGGTTGTCCGAGTACGAATTCCTTCCTGTTTGCTCCTGGTAGGATGCGATGCCACACTCCGTTGTGTATGGTCACTGGTCCAGCGTCTTTGATCTCTAGGTTGCTGCTTCTACAGAACAGTTGGATAGCTTTCTCTTTCTTGTTGGCTGATTCGTGTGCTTCGAGTATTCTGATCCTCGAGTTGGGTCTTGTGACGATCAGCTGTTCCTTTGTTAGGTACTTCGGGTGGTTGGTGTCTATGTTGTCTTTGCTGCTGCTAGCCGTAGTTTTACGAAAGTTGAGTCTAATGTCACCGCCGGTACGGACGAGACGATTAGAGCTCAGTAGTACTTGTGGTGGTTGTCTCCTCCTTGGGCTTCGGAGAATCGAAGCACGTGCAGCGTCCTCCTTTGTGCACTAAGTCCGGGAACACCTCCTGGCAGAAGGCGTATTTAGGTAGAGTGACCTTGTCCTTGCTGGGACGTTGGGTCATAAGCTAAGTCTTTGCAGCGACTTAGACGACTGAAGAGTAGCAGGTTTCCCGCCTTATCAATCCGTCGATAAGGCCCCGCTTTGAATAGAAGGAAGAGACTTCTGTTATTTAGACAGGAGACTCAACTTGCCGCTCTCTGGCCAAGTTGGTCGCCCTTAAGTACAGCAAGGGTGCTACAAACGTATACAAAGCATTAGAAACCAAACACGAGGGGCACAGCATCCTAAAACAACACGATGCTGGCCTGCTGTCCATCCACATCAAAACGAGGCACTACACGCATCAATGACAAGTGATCCGATCAATCCATACAGTACTAGCCCGGTTCAGGAACTTACCCCGGTCCACGAGGCATACGAGCTAGCCTCGTCCCAGGAGCCGGTTACAATGCAACTCGAGATGTTGTAGACGTGGTGCAGATCCACCCAATAACGATTCCGGAACGACTGGGCGCGTTTCATCTTTCTGCCAATATGCCCACGAGATCCTCAACTCCGTTAGCGCCGGGAATGGTTGCTGCATCGCTGCCAAGACTTCTTCCATTTGCGAATTAGTGACCGAGAGGTCAATTTGACATACACGGTCGTTATGCTCAAGTGCTACAATGATGTTATCCATTTGTGTTGATTCGTCATATCGCCCTATGACGATGGGCAAGGGAGGCCAAACAGCCAACGTCTCCTTCACCGGTGTTGTGTCAGTGCAGAAAAGTCGAAGATCCAGGCGAAGTGGTGACCCAAGAGCAATGATCCGCCATTTTCGACACACGTGCACCAGCGTATGCCATGCCTGTATTTTGAACGGGTCTCCTTCTTCTTCTTCTTCTCGAGCTTGATTCACATAGCAATCAAATATTTCTAAGAGGGCAACGTCGGGGAGTATGTCGATTGTCAACCGGTCTACATCGCACCAATCAGCATCAGTGACATGCAAAAGATATATGGAACATACGTCGTCCTGCATCAGTGGACCACTTCCTAGTCTCACCACGTGCTAACGTTTCCGTCAACGAGACTTCCAAACAGCAATCTATCTGAACGAATGACCCAGGGCGAGATGGGAATGATGGCGGACCGATGGCGGGGTATATCATGGAGAGTGGATCATGGAGTTGCTCCTGGGCAAGGCTATCGAGACTTCCTTAGTTAGTTCGGTTTTCTGGTGAGTGAATTTCCGTTGACATACCGTGATGAGCTCATTGACGAGGTTTCAGATGTGGGGAGGAAAAGGGCGAAGAGATTGCTTGGATTCACTCACCGCTATTCTTTAGATGGCGTACAATCCTAATACACAGCCTTCCACATGACACAATCCTAATACACAGCCCTCCACATGACTTCACACGTTTCTTGAGCTTGTGATGCGCCACTAACACGACCTCTGCAACACGCGGCGCTGACCTTGAGCATGACGTGAAAAGCAAAGAAGCGTGTATTACGACGAGGTAAGTTACGACTTCTCCATTTCTACCATCTTTTACAGGCTCATTTGTGACCTAGCTCTGTGACACATTCCAAGCTCGGTGCGCCTCTGGAAAGAAACCATCAATCTAGAAACATCCCCCGCGGATGCACGCATTCTTCTCTCCAGGGCTGTTGAAGTAATCCCACTCTCCGTTGAGCTTTGGTTCGCCCTTGCCCGCCTTGAGACGCCCGGAAAAGGCGAAAGGGGTGCTCAACAAGGCGCGTAAAGCGGTGCCGACATCTCACGATATTTGGATCGCCGCAGGGCGGTTGATCGAACAAGAGGCGTATGCGGCCGAACTCTCGGAGGAGAAGCGTATCGAACGCGTCGATAAGACGCTTGCAACAGCTGTGCGGACATTACGTGCGCATGGTGTATTGCTCACTCGCGAGCAATGACTCAAGGAGGCTGAGCGATGTGAGGCGGAGGGTGCGCCACGTTACGTGCGAAGCGATTGAATCTGCAACCGTTGCGATGGACGTGGACGAGGAAGATCGTTTTACGACATGGCTTGGTGACACAGAGGCAGCGGAGGCCCGCGGACGCGTTGGTACTGCGCGCGCGGTGCTCGCATTCACTCTGCGCGTATTCCCCGACTGCCGCGACCTTTGGCGCCGCGCGGCTGACCTAGAGAAGGCACACGGCACTCATGAGAGCCTCGACAAACTGCTTGGGCGTGCCGTCGAGTGCTGCCCTCAGGCGGAAGTACAGTACTATGGCTTATGTGGGCCAAGGAGAAGTGGCTCGGTGGGGACGTACGTGCGGCGCGTGAGGTTCCCGAACGCGCATTCGTGAGGAATTTGGAGAGCGAACAGATCTGGCTTGCGGCCGTCAAGCTCGAGGCAGAAAATGGAGAATTGGCTGTGGCACGGGAACTGTTGGTGCGTGCGAGGACAGTCGCAGACACCGAGAGGGTGATTACAACCTTTCTTCTTCTCTCGGCGAATACTGGGACTCATTTTGTTGTTTACCTTTTCCCTAGATCTGGCTGAAGTCGGCCGTATTCGAACGACAACAGGGCCGGTCTGAACTCACCCTAAAAATAGTCACCACTGCATTATCGAAACATACGAAGTTTGCCAAACTGTACATGGTCCAAGGGCAGATTCATCAAGCCGCCAACAACTACCCCGCGGCACACGCCACCTAGTATGCTGCTGGAATCAAGGCTGTCCCGAAGGATGTCACCCTACGGGTGCTCGCTAGCAGACTAGAAGAGGCGGACGGAAAGAGAGTATTCGTGCAAGGGCATTGCTCGAGAAAGCGCGTCTAGTCAACCCGAAGAGTGACGTCCTCTGGGCGGAGGCAGTCAGAGTCGAGGAGCGTTCAGGCGCGCCCGCCCAAGGGAAGGCATTGCTTGCGCGCGCGCTGCAGGAATGCCTGCCCAACATCTGGCACGCTCTGGTCTATGGCGATCTGGTCAGAAGCCCGGCCCCAACGCAAGGCATGCAGTGTGGACGCGCTCAGGAAATGTGAGGCTGACCCACTCGTGATTTGTACCGTTGCCTGGCTGTATTGGGCAGACCGGAGGATCGAGAAGGCACGCGAGTGGTTCGAGCGTGCTGTGAGTGCGGGACCGGACTTGGGTAATGCGTGGGGTTGGTGGCTCAAATTCGAGCGCCAACATGGGACGGCGGCACAATAGGAGGATGTAATAGACTAATAGTGAGATGTCAGGCGGCGGAACCACGTCACGGTGAGACGTGGCAGCCAATCGCCAAGGACAATAAAAACGGGGGAAAGTCGGCCAAGGAAGTTCTTGAGTTAGTCGCTGCTGCTTTGCAGTGAACATCCTGTCCTGTAGTACTTCTGAGTATTGTACTATTCCGGAATCACATAGCCGCAGTCTGAGTTTCGGATAGCGACACGGTGTGATTCGCGTCCATCCCAGTACGCAAGTGCGTCGATGCCGAATGGGCCAACATGTTGGCACCGAGCAGCAGCCGGGATGCAAGATACGACATATGAGGGTTGCGTAGTTGTCAATGACTAGTTCGAAATCTATTGGTCTCTATCCAAGACTTATCTCTCAACGCCCACTTTAGGAAGGAGGGATTTGTAAGATATTTATGTCAGCACATAGCAGGGTGGACCGAAAAGGAAACTGTGGCTGAGCGGACAGAACAGGAAATGTGCTCCCAAAAAGGAAAGGGGTGGCTGAAAGCTGAACATGGCAATCGATCCCCACGGTTTGGGCACCTGCGAGGCGCGCCCTTCGACTCGAATGTTTTTCTTAAATGTTTTCTTTTTTTTTTTCATGTTTTTTTTTTTCGAATGTCTTCTTTTCTTCCTGTTTCTTTTTTTTTTATGTTTTTTTTTCTTCCTGTTTTTTTTCTTCCTGTTTTTTTTTCGAATGTTTCTTTTTCTTTTATGTTTTGTTTTCTTTATGTTTTTTTTCGAATGTTTTTTTTTTCCAATGTTTTTTTTTTGAAATGTTTTTTTTTGAAATGTTTTTTTTTCGAAATGTTTTTTTTTCAAATGTTTTTTTTTCAAATGTTTTTTTTTCGAGATGTTTCTTTTTTTTATATGTTTTTTTTTCGAGATGTTTCTTTTTTTTATATGTTTTTTTTTTTCAAGATGTTTCTTTTTTTATATGTTTGTTTTTCGAGATGTTTCTTTTTTTATATGTTTGTTTTTCGAGATGTTTCTTTTTTTTATATGGTTTTTTTTTTAAACGGTGTTTTTTGAATGATTCTTTTTTATATGTTTTTTATATGTTTTTTTTTTCAAAATGTTTCTTTTTTTTTAATGCTTTTTCTTTCTTCAAATGTTTTTTTCAAAGTTTTTTTAAATTTACATCTATTAAAAATTTGTCTTTCTTTTACAGTGATAGCATCTCTTAACATATTAATGTGTGCTTTATGCACTTTTTGGCACAACAACACCAGCCAAAAAATAAAAATCAGATAAAATGTGACAATTTGTAGGAACATAACTGTATAACTGTTTAAGATGCCTTTTTTCAAAAAATAAAATAAAGTGCAACAAAGTGCAAGTGCCCTGCCAAAAATAAAAGTGTGTTTGGACATGTTTTTATTTTTATTGGCACATGTGATATAACATTCTATTACCCCTTTGTAACATTGTAATTTACATATTATCTAGATACTTTATCACAGCGGATTCCATAAACCATGTTGTGTGCCATTTTTACAAAAAAAATATCGGCTAATTTTCGACAAACTCTGTCACATCACATCAGCAAGATGACACGTGGCTAGAATGCCTTTCATATCAAGGATTACTGGTGTGACAAGTTATGGTCACGATAGTCACGCCACAGACATCAGCTAAAGCAACGGAAAAAAAGAGTGAAGGGGGTTAGCGAATAACAGTGCATAGAGTTTGCCAGAAATTAGCCAATATTTTTTTTGTAAAAATGGCACACAACATGGCTTATGGAATACGCTGTAATTTGCAAGGCATATGAAAGCACACATTCTATTGCATAAAGCACCATAATCATCCTAGCAATAGCAGAGACTTAAATAAGTTGCCTTTGAAGTATAAGAATGCACAATACTCAATAAAAAATAATCTGTAGTCAAATTAATCTGTAACTTTCTGAGCTGATTAAGATAAAGATCTCATATGTCAAGTTACTATATAGTACATTACTTAAAAGTTGTAGTGCTTTGTTATAAATTGAAATAATTCAACCCAAAATGGAAAACTAATTTTATTTGGCATTCAAATGTTTTTTTTTTTTTTTGGAAAACTCAGAAAACATTGTTGCTGTTGCCAATGTATGCAATAGCAACAAAATTTTGTGAGTCTAAATGTATTAAATGCACTTTTATACTTATCTTTTATATATATCTTTTTATTATTATAGTGTTCGGTAGAGTTGAATTTGCATGTAGTAGTTGAAATTGATTTTTCTTAAATCCAAATTACAGCATTTCTACTTTAGAGTTTTATAGGATATATTGTTATAGGTCTTTAACATGTACATGTAAATTGGCTAAGGTGTGCTGTCTCAAGAATATATTGCGCAATGGTTACTGGGAATGAGAGTCAGTAATTTTTGTCAAAAATGGATCCTATAGGTCCAAAATTGCACCAAATCACTATGGAAAAATTCTGTCATAATTATAATACATATATTAATGTGCTCCAATACTACATTCATTGCTGTAAGGGGTTGTGCTCATGCAATGGACAAAGGAGTGTCTTGGCTGTCTTTGTTACAGAAATGTCACAAAGAATTTTAAACTCTGAAAACAGCAAAAAGCATTGCTGATTTTCTTAGGGACAAATGAGATGCAGCAACCCAAAGGTGGACATGTGACCAGTGGCACATCCAAAAGCATTGTTGGAGCAGCCCAAGTGGCCTGAGCAGCAGTTGAACTTTGAATGTGTCTGTCATGCTCATGGACTATCTTGCTCACTGCATGAGCACAATAACTCACAGCAATGAATATAAAATTAAAGCATGTTAATATATATATTATGATCATGACAGAATTTTTCCAAAGTGATTCAATGCAATTTTGGACCTACAAGATTCATTTTTGACAGAAATCACTGACTCTCATTCATCAGGAAAAGTGTCATTACTTTGTCTTTTTGAATTTGTCTTTTTGTTGTCTTTTGTACTTTTACTTTTACTTTCTGTCTTTCACCTCATGTCTTTTGAAAGTAAACTGACTGGACTTTTTTAAGACAAAAAAAAGACAAAAAAGACAGGAAAAAGTACATGCAGTTTTCCTGATGTTCTTGGTAACCATCGTGCAATAAATTTCTGAGACAGCACACCTTAGCCAATTTACATGTATATGCTAGAGACCTATAACAATATATCCCATAAAACTCCAGAGTAGAAATGCTGTAATTTGGATTCAAGAAAAATCAATTTCAATTACTACATGCAAATTCTACTCTCACTGTGGGCATTTTAAAATGAAATCCCATTCAGTCAGCTAATTTAAGACGTCTGATTGGTTAGTTTACAATGTAATCCAAGATTACATCCTAGAATGCCTGCAGTGTCTGCTGAACACTATAGTATATACTATAGTATTTCAATCAATTTAAATGTTATAGGTTACACACCTTTAAAATTTCCAAAATATTTTAGCAGTCACAAGTTACAAAAGACCAAAAAATTGAAAATATTTCTGCCTGGCCCTATGGCCCACTAAATGCATTAAACTTTAAATTACTGATTCCTTTTAGCATAAGTTCTGAAATTTTTCTAAGAGTCACAGGTCCCAAACAGGCTGTTTAAATTGTCACTTTTGAAAGTACGGTAGCTGTCATGGGTCACACCCCCATTTGAATTGATTGGAACATTATAGTATCTTTATATACAATACTATGGATTGGAACATTATAGTATCTTTATATACAATACTATGGATTGGCATATAAATAAGCTATATTATATATATTTATTATTCACACAATAATATGGAAATGAATTGCTAAGACAAAGGCAGGGGTTTGGGGGCGCAGCCCCCAACAAGCTGATGGCCTGTGCTGTAGGCGATGGGAGCGAGCTTGCGAGCACCCGTGCCGGAGGCACGGCCAAAAGCTTGTCCTACATATTACATAACGATATCGTACAAATAAGTCTGATCATGCTGATGCTAAGAAAAATACTGTGACTGATGTCTCAGGACCCAAACGATGGACGCTAAGGACAATAGAGAGTGGTAAGTAGATATGAGTAAACGTAATTGGGAGATGAAGGATATCAATCATCTCATTCTATCCCAGTGGGAAATAACTATAGGGTGACCGGCGAGCTGTCGCGCGGCAACGAACTTTCCGATGGCTCCCTCGACAGGCCCTGATGGGTGGGGATCCTCCAAAAAAAGATTCTGAAGGGAGGGTAACACTTCCCCGGCGAGCTCTTGCAGGGCGGGAGCGATATGTGACGAGAATTTCTGGGATAGGTAGAGATATTTCACAGCGTTGAATGGATGTAAGACTTCCAGCCATTGGCTGTCCTCAATGTCGTCTTGCCAACGTGGTTGCCAATATTTACCCTCACAGATGTAGAGGTGTTCCACCGTGGGAATGAAAGCCTCGGGGAAGGACGAGCTACAGATCTGTGCCAGGGACGACAGCTGCCAGTCTGACAGACTGCATCTGATCCCCAACTCGAACTTTCTGGGAGATGTCCGTGGAGAGGTAACCTCGACGTAGCGATGGGAGAATTCAATGCGGGCTTCAACGGGTGGCTGGATGATTGGCGTGCGACCGAGGAATTGGGCGAGTTGTGGAGTGTCGAATATGAGTTGATGGAAGAACGATATAAGTAACATGTCGAGTAGAGGCGCATCGATCCGGCCCACGAGGTCCTCCAAGTATTCACTGACCCCTTTAAACCAAAAATAAGTGAGAGCAGGGAGGGCCGAGCGTGTGAGTGGATGCGGACGTCGGCTATCCCGGATAGGGCGAGATAGAGGGGATTTGAATTCTAGAGAAAGTGTCTCGAGCCTCGTCAACGTGGAAAGGCAACTGACCATCGCCTCGGGTGAAAAGTATCCGGAATGAGGAATGTTCGAAATGTAAAGACTGACAAGGTCAGTGGCAGACAAAACCAGTTTGGGTAATCCCGGAAATCGAACACCATGCAACTCGAGATGTTGTAGACGTGGTGCAGATCCACCCAATAACGATTCCGGAACGACTGGGCGCGTTTCATCTTTCTGCCAATATGCCCACGAGATCCTCAACTCCGTTAGCGCCGGGAATGGTTGCTGCATCGCTACCAAGACTTCTTCCAATTGCGAATTTGTAATGCCCACGAGGTTGATTTGACATACACGGTCGATATGCTCAAGTGCCGCAATGATGTTATCTGTCTGTCTTGGTTGGCCAAATGGCCGTATGATGATGGGCAAGGGAGGCCAAACAGCCAACGTCTCTTTCACCGGTGTTATGTCCGTGCAGAAAAGTCGAAGATCCAGGCGATGTGGTGACCCAAGAACAATGGTCCGCCATTTTCGACACACGTGCACCAGCGTATGCCATGCCTGTATTTTGAACGGGTCTTCTTCTTCTTCTTCTTCTTCTTCTTCTCGAGCCTGATTCACATAGCAATCAAATATTTCTAAGAGGGCAACGTCGGGGAGCATATCGATTGTCACCCAGCCTACATCGCATCAATCAGCAACAGTTGCAGGGTGATATGCAAAAAATATATGGAAACATACACCATCCTGCAATAGTAGACCACTTTAGAGTCTCACGATGTGCACACTTTTCCGTTGACGAGCCTTCCAAACGGCAATCTATCTGGGCGAATGGTCCAGGGCGAGAGGGGGATGATGGCGGACCGATGGCGGGGTTTATCATGGAGAGTGGATCATGGAGTTGCTCCCAGGCAAGGCTATTGAGACTTCCATAGTTAGTTTGGTTTTCCGGTGAGTGAATTTCCGTTGACATACCGTGATGAGCTCATTGACGAGGTTTCAGTGTGGGGAGGAAAAGAGCGAAGAGATTGCTTGGATTCACTCGCCGGTACTCTTTATATGGCGTACAACCCTAATACACAGCCCTTCACATTACACGTTGTGGTGCGCCACCAACACGTACTCTGCAGCACGCGCTACCAGTGCTGCTGGGCTCAAATTTATCCGGAATGATATCACTTTGTGGTACTTGCTAGCAAGCTAGAGGAGGCGGAGAGGCGAATGGGGGACTCGTGCAAGGGCATTAGTACACTATTAGTACTACAGTAGTACTAGAGAGTTCAGCTGGGAGGCGCCGAGGCGGTACAGGGCAAATCGGTCATATAAAGGGAGTTCCCGCGGAAGGCGGTTAACTTACACAGGGTTATCTCAGGCGCGGCGGATCTCTAATATGATCACAGGGTTTTCCATTCCAACGAAGTGTTCCTTTGCTCAACTTGAGCGTTCAACAACCCTAACTCGGATTGGAACGATCAAGATGTCTCCATGTCAGTAGTGGTTCGGGGGAACACCCAATATCCTAGTCACTCCAGAGGCGACGCTAACGTAACTCCCTCACGATTCTCTTACCCTTCTGTGACGCCCGGCGCCCCACGCCAACATCATCCAGCTTACGTGGTGAGTGGCAGTGGGATTATTGGTTGTCGTTTCTGAATAGTTGTATCAAAATCAGACATCGATCCAGTAGCTGCTTCAACAAAATGCGCTGCGCATCCATCGCCGCATGAATCTCCGCGAGCCGGGCTGCGAGAACATCGTGCGACTGTGCAAGCTAACAGTGCACCTTATCGCATTCACGCGTTCAACTTGTCCCCGCAGTCCCATTTGCATTTGTGTGAAATGGCTCGTCAATACCATCTGAGCGGGTCCGCAACTGCGTAAAAAGGGAGGGACTCTGGAAGAACTAGATTCCGAAAGGGCTCGATTTAGTTAGGTACAAAAGCAAGCAGCGAGTGTAGGTAAACACAGCAGAGGGCCGAAACGTACCACTTCAGAATGCGTCAAGGCGGGTAGGTAGGGCAGGGACGTGAGCGATTCGAGTGAGAGCCTGCAGTGAAACGGCTTCCCCTCTGGAAGTCGCATGCACAAGGTCGTTGAAGCCCGATGCGCCCCCGGCAGATATCTTCAAGGACTGGAGGCTATCTCCGAAGGACTGCAAAAGGAGAACGCATAGGTTACGATGCATCCTCGATGACAAGGTCCAGA
>WHVC01000130.1:0-67437 GCA_015178925.1 Russula emetica | reverse complement strand
TTTTGTTCCTCGAGTATGAGCAAAAAATTTAATGCCAGTGCCTTGATCGCATTGAGTTTGTAACAGATGCGGCACACGTGTTCATATCGGAGTATAGGTGTTACTGCAGACCGGCAGACATTGGGAGACATAAAGAGGATCACAATTTGGCTATACAGGGACTATCCATTGCAGGGTGGGCTGGAAACCATGCGTGGAAGGTGTGTCACAAGGTGACCGATGGCTTGATACAACTTGGGAGAGGAGAATTAGTTCCATTAGTTTCTTTTCTCCCAAGAGTTCCAACGTACAGTACGTACAATAAAGTTTCTGTGATGGGATTATGACCGGTGCTTCGCGATCGTGTGATATTGATGATGCATCGATGATGTAGCGTGCGACATTGAAGTACACACAGGTCAGACCAGAAGTGTCTTGGGGGACGTCAACGATGCTTCTAGCCCCCGATGTAAGGGACTCGGAGAGAACATTGGAATTTTAGACGACATAAGAAAGCCAGTTTCACAGTACGCATTGTTATGTCATGCGAGGGTAGGGCCGATAATTTAGCTGTTACGTGAATGAGATATTTTGTTCCTGCGGGGATGAGAGCGAGAGGAAATAAATCAGGTTGATAAATTGCCGGACACGCCCCAAGTTGGTCGGCAGATTAGAACAACCTCGCAATTTTCACCAGCGCGCCGACCTCGCTCGCCTATATAAACCCCCTCCCTCTCCCTTGTCCTTTTATTGCACACCTTCTTCCTACTGGTGCATGTACTCGAACCAACTCGCAAGCACGCACAACCCTCACAGAGGCTTCAAACACACCGCTCCTCCGTCTCTCCCATCCTATTGACGTGCTTTTCAACGCCAGCTTTTGTCAAATTTCTTAATGGCCCCCAATACTACTCTCCTTCATCCGGAAACGCGAGTCCTAACCTCTCGGTTCTCGACGCACCCCTCGTTTCTGCTGTTCATCCCACTGCGGCACGCCGTCCTGTCGACGCTGTTACCGTTCAAGGCGAGAATACAGTCTACACGGACGAGTATATCACCTCCAAGTTCTACAACCGTGGTGCGGACGTCATCGCCCAGGAAGGTAGTCGATATGTGATTACACCGAGCGTAACCCCATTCGAGTTCAGGACTCAGCGCAAGGTTTCCAGGACTGGGTATGTGGCGTCGCCGTGTATCACCGACGTTTGACACTCAAAAAATTTTCAGCCTGATGCTCGTTGGAATTGGTGGCAACAACGGTACCACTTTGGTCGCAACCATACTCGCAAACCGCCACAACATCGCATGGCACACAAAGTCCACCGTCCAGCGCCCTAACTACATTGGCTCACTTCTTCGCGCTAGCACCATTCGTCTTGGCCTTGACGCGACTGGAAAGGATGTTTACGCGCCTCTCTCAGATATTCTACCAATGGTCCACCCCAATGACCTCGTGCTCGGTGGTTGGGATATTTCTGGCCTTCCCCTCGACGCTGCGATGAAGCGCGCGGCCGTCCTTGAGTGGGAGCTTCAGCGCCAGGTGGGACCCTATATGAATCAGCTCGGCGCTCCTCTGCCTTCCATATATTATCCAGACTACATCGCCGCCAACCAGGAAGAACGTGCTGACTAAACGTTATCCCCGGCACCAATAAGGCCGCTCATTTAGAACAGATTCGTAAGGAATTCGTGATTCAAGGCCGCCAACAACCTTGATCAGGTCATCGTATTCTGGACCGCGAATACCGAGCGATACAGTGAAATTATTTCCTGGCGTTAACGATACGGCCGAAGCGATTCTCGCATCTATTGACAACTCGCACGAGGAGGTCGCGCCAAGTACCGTCTTCGCTGTTGCCTCCATCCTCGAAGGGGCGCCTTTCATCAATGGCGCACCTCAGAACACCTTCGTTCCTGGTGTCATTGAGCTCGCGGAGCAACGCAAGTCGTTCATCGGTGGTGATGACCTCAAGTCAGGGCAGACGAAGCTCAAGAGCGTACTGGCAGAGTTTCTCGTCAATGCCAGGAATCAAGCCACTCTCCATCGCGAGCTATAATCACCTCGGTAACAATGACGGGCGCAACCTTAGCTCCCAGCGTCAGTTCCGTAGCAAGGAGATCTCGAAGAGCAGCGTCGTCGACGACATGGTCGCGGCTAATCACTTGCTGTACAAGACAAGGCTGAGGTTGAAGCTGAACAAGGTACAGTCCGTCCTCTCACTCCTGCTAGACCAGCACCCATGTCGGCTCCAGGGGCTTCTATTGGTGAGAAAGTTAAAGACGTCAAGGGTGAGCACCCAGATCATGTCGTCGTCATCAAATACGTGCCCGCTGTCGGGGACTCGAAGCGCGCGATCGATGAGTATTACTCGGAGATTATGGGCGGTGGCCGCTCGACCATCAATATCTTCAACGAGTGCGAGGACTCGCTACTTGCAACGCCCCTCATTCTCGACCTCACCATCCTGGCCGAGCTACTCACACGTATCAAGTACCGCGAACTTACCAATGGCCCGGATGCCGAGTTCAAACCGCTCCATCCCGTACTCAGCTTGCTGTCGTACATGCTAAAGGCTCCGCTCGTCAAGCCTGGTGTGTATATTTCATTTATCTTCCTTGACGTTGGATAATTGATATGCGATTGTGAGCAGGTACGGACGTCGTGAACTCGCTCTCGCGCCAGCGCAACGCCCTTGAAACGTTTCTCAAGGCGTGCATTGGCCTTGAAGGCAGTTCGGATTTGTTGCTAGAAACTCGTATATGGTAATTCAGGTGGAGCCAGAGCCAGAGTTGCCCGAGTAGTATACCGTGAATGTCACGTAGATTGGGTTTTCAACAAACTCATGTCTAAGTCTAAATATAGTTTTTGTTCTGTGTCACGTTCACGTGGTGTGTGACAGACGCGTTGTGATCGTTACGTGATACAACCACGGTTGTGGCACTGCTTTGTTCTGTCATTGGATTGGCTTCTTATCATGGCTCCACATATCATCTCTTGGGCAGCCAACGAACGCTCCATCTCACCCATCTCGACAACTCCCTCCTCTGTGGTTTCGATCGACTCAATCTCCTCAGAGTCATCCTTATCTTGTGCTACACAGCCGCGATTTAAGTCTATGAACATCCCAGGAGACAGGGAATCTGGTGTGCACCATGCAAATGATGATCCTTTCGTGCGCCACGCCAAGTATTTTTTCAAGGATGGGAATATAACATTCTTAGTACGACCATCTTTGATCGTATGCGACACCGCTCACCGTTCTATTCAAGGTCGATAGCACGCTCTACTGCGTCCACCGATATTTCTTTTCACAGCATTCAACATACTTCCCTACTAGGCTCGACCAGCTTGGAATTCGAGAGCACGAAGCCTTACCCCTTATAATATCGTTAGGAGATGTAGAACGCAAGGATTTCGAGGCCTTCCTGTCTGTCTTATATCCAGAGTGAGTCGGACAGCCCCTGTCTGTCTAGTTGGTTTGTTATTGAGGCACGTGAACATCTGCCAGTGATTTTGATGAGCATAGTCTGTCGTATGAGCAGTGGAAGTCCGTGCTTCACCTTTCCACCCTGTGGGGTTTTGCTTCGTTGCGCAAGCTGGCAATGAGGTCCATCAACCCCCCAACGCCATTCGACCAGCTCCTGCTTGCCCGGGGTTACTCAGTAGATCACTGGATCCTTCCTGCTTTATCTGCGCTGTGCGAGAGGACGGTATCCCTCAGCCTCAATGAAGCACGTCAGATGAGTATCGAAGATGTAGTGTTGATCAGCACCGTACGAGAAGACATCCGTCATCACGCTCTGCAAGTTGACTCGCATGAGATCCCGCGCTGCATAGAGGCGGCACAAGCCGGGATGCTCGCCGTAGCCGCCGGCCGACATGGCGCTTTCGCCTCAGAGGGCGCAAAGGGTGCAGCGCCGGTCATGCCTTCGCTTTCTAATGGAACAGACCGGAGCGCCCGATCGACAACTGCGGTTGTGGCGAACAATACGGGTGGCGTCGGAGGTGAGAGCGAGGAAGATGCAAGGACGGCGGTGGCGTCTTCACCCGTGGATTTGAAGCGAGGTGCGTGGGGAAGAGATGATGCAGGAGGTGGCGCCGGCAACCACATTGCAATCCCAGTTGAAGCTCGGCCCTCAGAAAGAGAAAGGTCATCCCGGCCTAATTCTGCGTGGGGCAAAATTCTTGTGGTACCAAGCCCGACGGTGTCTCACTCCCCCAGCTCATCCACTTGGGGCACTGCCGATCCCCCTGAATCTCACGACCCTCCGGCGTGGCCCGGTGGGCGCGTGTCGTCGGTGTGGGGGGGTTCTGCACGTCGTTCGGTGCTCAATACAGACAAGCCTGTTGAAGAGGACCCGTCGTATTCAGATGGCGAAGCAGCGCCGCCAAGTGGATTTTTCGTCGTCCGCCAGTCAGAATTCTGAGGGAAAAATGTAAAATGTAGTCTTTTGGTTTGTCACACGTAGTTGTTGTAAGTTGGGGGGGGGGGTTACTGTAATATTTTGGAATTTACTCGTGCTGTAATTTTTTCGATGATGAAAATACCAGACTACGCCACACCATGTTCGGTAGCTTCTTTTGTGCTTGGGTCACAACCCGCATGGAGGTCTCCCAAATGGAATACTGTAGTTTTCGTAATTGCGTACAGAGACCCGGTCTTTGCAGCAGATTCGGCGGACGGCCTGTCCGAAATGACTTTGATTGCCTGTGAAAAACTTCTCTAGTCCCGAACGTCAATAACACCATGTAGTCTCATCCGAGGACCGAGATCATTTGTCCTCTCAGGCTCTCAAGCCTCGTGGGGAATAATGTGATAGATGACGCTGTGAAATGGCGTGTTTTGGGGAAGTAGGGAATACTTGAAAGCCGGGCGTGTGATGGGAAGAAACACTGATAGAACACTGTACATAGAAGACTACTTTCAGTTTGAAAAAGAGATGCGCCGGCTCAATCATGTCAATGTCACCTTTGACACGTACTGATAGCACATCCCGGATTTTCACTGTGTAGCCGACATCATCTCACGCAAGCAGTATTATTTCCCAGTCGTACGATAGTACATTCAACTAGTAGTAGACGCGCGCCAGATTCCGAGTCGGGTGTACTGTACAGTACAGTACAGCGGTACTATAGTCAGCCTGAGTACTCCAGCTTCGGGCCCGGGGCACGCATAGTTCCGTACGTAGTACCGTGACAGTATGGTTACTTTTTGGGGGAATCGATGCAAACGTAGATCTGCCCTGCACTGGCACTGCCAGTGCATGAAGCTTGAGGAAAGTTTGTTTTCTTAGTGCCAGGCTACTAGTGGGGGGGAAGGGGGGGCGTTTTGTGTGCCCACGGTGTGTACTACGTGCCTGTGCCACTGCCAGCCAGTGTGTGTGTCCGAGTCGCTGGGACTCGGAAGATCATTAAGCCGGAGTTTTGTGAGAGTGCGTGAGTGAGTGAATGAGCATGATGAGCATCTGTGAGAAGTCAGTGGCTGAATCGGACGCGCCAGTGGTTCGCGAAGCAACTTGAAGCCAGCGCAAATTAAATGTTAAGAACACGATCGGTAAAAAGTTGAAGCCGGGGTCGCCCGGGCCCTTGAATGTATGACATGTCAAGACAAAAGTTATGTTATCACCGGTGTACTAGTACTGATCGTACTGATCATCGATCATCATCGAGTGATGTAAGTTAGTACCGTAAGGCAGGCTAGGACGCTGGCTGTACAGTACCGTGACAGTATACGAAACGGACACTGCAAAACTCCGATCGGGATTTGCTGATATCACTCCATCGCTGTCAGCCGCGCGCTACTGTGATGTGACATCTGTTATCTGATCTCCGTCCATCCAATATCCTGTGTGAATTTAGCGCGCGTTTTTGAATTTCTTTTTTTCAGTCCCACACCCCAGTCTTAGAGCATGAGAAGGATATGCCATATGACTTTTTTCGATTTCAAGTTGAGCAATAGGTACTGACCTTACGTCTTGAGCCAAAAAATATTGTGATACGAATTCACTGGCAATAGGATGCGACGCCGAGTCCGAGTCGGCGGGCAGATCACTCGCAGTCACGGTGATTACTAACTGAAAACACTACTAATTACAGCATTATGGTATTACAGCACAGCGCCGCCCCCGGAGTACAGTACAGCAGTTCTTAGGAACGGTTTCGCCTACAACTGAATTCAGCCCAGGTCTGGTTCATCAACAAACAACCATGATTTACAATGACGGCCTCACTCACAGAGACACCAGCGGGCGGACTCGGATCACACCGGCAGTGATTAAAGCACTACTAACTACAGTACAGCATTATACTATTACATATACAGCACAGTGCCGCCCCCGAGTACAGCAGTTCTTAGGAATGCTTTCGCCTCCAACTGAATTCGGCCCAGGTCCGGTTCATCAACAACAGCCATTTACAATGACAGCCTCACTCACAGAGACACCAGGCGATCGTCCAATCGCCTTTGGTCGGTCTTTTTTGGTCTGTACGTATTGCCATCATCGAGATACACAGAGATAATCGCAACTACACAAATCATTAAGCCTTTGACCGTACGAGGCATCTGGGTGCTGACGCGCCAACAACTCATTGCTCTCCATCGGCGGTACAGTGGGAGCATTTGAGGAAAAAGAGGAGAATGAAATCCCATTCGTGGCAACTGCGAACGAAGTCATGCAAATTGATTGCAAGTAACAACAGAGACCAGGAGATTAAGGACAATCAGGAAACTAGAAAGCAAGGAGACTGGGAGAACGATGGAGTTACGTATAGTTCAGGGTCTGGTTGATGTGATGTAAATATACGGGCGCGGCGGCGGAAGGGTCAGTTCAGCGACATCAATGCTAGGAATGGCCGTGACTGGACGGCAACGCTACCAACTGCGGAAGGAGGCAGCGCTGTAGTATTGGCACTCTATACGACGATAATCGAAGCAAGTCGTTGTTCGTCTACCGCCAGCTGAAATGGCCTTATCAGTTGGATGATGGGTAATAAAGTGATCTGACGGACCTCGATCCTCAGCCTATTTTCCTCGATCTGAGCAGAAATGGCATGAAGCCTGTAGGCCAGACCGAAAAGAATGACAAGTCGAAGTTGTTGGAGAACTCCTCGAGCTCGATGACTCTCCATACGGAATAGTACGACTTGGTTTTGAATGCTGTGATTAGTCAGTGACTCCTGTGGGGACGCAGAAGAGTAGACATCCTCGTACATCGTCAAAGTTGTCCTGTATTCATTCGTATTTGGGAGGGCGTTGATATCCTCGGCACGATAGAGAAGAATAATCGCTTCATCCAACAGCGTGGAGACATGCGGGATGGCATTGCGAGGGAGTAAAAGTCGGAGAGAATACACGATGCTATAGGTTCCGATGATAGAAAGGCAGAAACTGATGATATCGAGTAATTGCATCCGAAAAAAAAGACAGTGACTGAGTATCCAGGATTGATGATGGAATCTGTGCCTTCAGACTTAAAAGGGCGTGGAGGTAGGATACCTAGTGGCTATACCTAGCAGCCTAATATACCTGAAGGACACAGCCCCTGTAGGCATGGGGAAAAAGGGAGACGCTGGTCCGCAAAACCCGCCTTGTAAAGAGAGATACACGAGCATCGTTGAAGTGCATCACTTGGATAGGACGATGCGAACTGGAAGGGGGATGAGGGCTGGTGAAAACCAGTCTATCGTGTTACGCATTATGGTCATCGGTGGTCTGATGAAAACGCAGGGAGTACGCGTACCCAATGAAGGATCTTGTCATAAGGACGTTCTAATTGTGGGGGTAATCAGAAGCAATTACTACTACGCTGCTTTTTATAAAGTTTTCACCGTGACGCTGGTTTCGGGGTTTACCGCGCCCCGGTGGCGCCAAGATCAATATCCGTGGCTATCCTTGCTTGTAATGATCCTTGCATCATGCAGAACACGTTCCCATACAACATAGCCATACCGCAAACGGTACTGTATAGGAATGAACGATCAAAGTGGTATAATTGGTTTCGTCTCCGAGTCCCTAATTACTAAAGCAATTGATTCTTGGTGGACGCCGATACACCGAATAAGCTCTAAGCCAGGTTGCGCATGCCACTTACTAGTAACTGCGCTCTTCGGCATAGCATCCCAGTTCACCAGCTGTCATATGTTACCCCTAAATCAGCACAGATATTTTCTCCCAGCCTTGCCGTGTTCAAGTTGATAATATCCCCGCACCATAGTCCTGATCGATGCCGATCATCCTGATTCCTGACCTCGTGTAGGTCAAGCTGTTTCGGTATCACCGGCGTCAGCATTACGCCTTCCATCTCAGATAATCCATCAGGCCGCCGCCGCCGCCGCCGATGTCTTTTTGCGTGGCCCTTACTTTCCAACCATGTGTTTAGGAACAACTGAAGAGGACCCGAGGCTACGTCTATCGAAATTACGGCACCTCGACCTCCTCGACAGCTGTATGCATTTGCTCTACTGACACCGCACGCTTGAACCCCGCCACGTACAGCAGTCACCGACGCCGACTGGGCACGAGAAGCCGTCGGTCATCTTATGTATCGGCTCTGCCCGAACTCTGGGTTCAACAGCTGGGTCGAGTTCAAGCACCAATGCGATTCAATGGAGTCCATCCAGTGAAGGTCTCGATTTGCGACCACTGCAGAACGACTTTCGCGCACCGGGACTCACTGGAGCGACACTGCAAGAATCCACCCACCGAGTGCCATGATATCATGGTGATGTGGGCTGAGGAGAAATACTAGGTCACTAAAAGAGTCATGAGGAGTTTGAGAACAGGATGGAGCACTGCCTGAAGACTTGCTACTAGGAGGCTTCTCCTGGGATGAGACGGCTCATGATTCTTTGGGACTATCATTAAAAAGATGCATCCTGATTTTTCGAAGAAGCACACTGACCGGAGGCGGCAGTAAAAGCCCATATCACAATCAAGATAGTTGTCACAGTGTAGCGGTACGGTCTACAGGCGATTCTCTATTGGCCTTGGCCTCGCCAGTGGTGTTTAGACTCTACATTCTTGTTCTTGTCGCTCGTCTTGTATTGTATACTAAAAATTTCCCCGATTTGTTTCGAATCACAATCCATGGGAGACGTATCCCGGGCAAAAACGAGGCAGCCAATCGACCATTGAGTTACTACCAACTTTTGAACAGAGTAACTCAGAGCCTGAGTACCGATTTCCCAGCCACGTGGCTTGTTCGGCAGTAACGATAGGAGGCAGGCAGAATCGATAGGAGGCAGAATCGACAGGAGACAGAAGGTGCCTTTCGCTATCTCGTTCCATTAGACGTCTAATGGCAAGCCACATAGTCTCTTGAAGAGGCAACGGACACACCGTTTCGCCAGTTCTTTCAATTACACCCTTCCATCGTCTCTGTCGATTCCATACTTTCCATACAAGCGCGAGGCATTTTCAGTTGTACAGAAAGCTCCTCGTGCCGCCGAGTCTTGGGTTAAACGTATGAGTTCTCTGATTGAGCCAAGTGGGATTGAGACGTCGTCGACATCAGCCAGTACCTACAGTACCCGAGCGCAGATCCACTGGCAGCCGGCAAGGATTCGTTCATACGACACCACACTTCTTTCTTCAAAGACGAAAACGTTACCTTTTTGGTACGTGGGGTTCAGTCATGATACTGGTGTGCAAACCCGATTCATTGGTCAGACTGTATGCAGGTTGATGGCACGCTCTACTGTGTCCACCGATATTTCTTCTCTCGAGAATCGATTTACTTCTCCAACCGATTTGACCAGCTCGGCATCCGTGACCATGAAGCCCTCGCTATCACAATATCACTAGGCGGCATCGAATGCAAGGACTTCGACGCCTTCCTCTCTATCTTGTATCCCGAGTAAGTTTTACAGTCCATCGTTCATCAGTGTGATTATCGAAACATGTCTACGCACAGAAATTTCGAGCAGCGCGACTTCTCTTATAAAGAGTGGAAATCGGTGCTTCACCTTTCCACTTGCTGGGAATTCACTTCAATCCGTAGGCTGGCATTGAATAGAATCCAGCCTCCAACGCCACACGCTCGACTTATACTTGCACGTACCTATTCAGTCAATCATTGGGTGAATTCTGCCCTGTCGGCACTTTGTGAAAGGGAAGCGCCTCTCAGCTTGGACGAGGCCCGCCAGATGGATACGTGGATGTAGTGCTTGTGGCCACTGTGCGGGAGGATATCCGCAGTCACAATCTTCAAGGTTAACGCTGCTGAAATTCCGCACCGCGTGGAGGCCGCGCAAGCAGGGAAACTTGTCCGTATTGATAGTTTCGACGTCCCTTCGGCTGTCCCGACGAGTGGAGCTGTTGGACAGGCTTCATCGCCTGTGTGCCAGAAACGAATTTCAAAACGCCATAACGCCGATGAAAATGATGGCGAAGTTCTGGTGAGCCCAATTACGGTCCGGTATGGGAGCTGGTGTGAATAAATGGAGTTTTCAGGAAGAGTCAGAGGCACCAAGGACTATTGGTGTGTCGACGGAAGAGCTGACACAGCCCATGGAGGACAGTCAAGCAGAAGTAACAGCGAGGGGCAAGGCCGAATTGGAGGACGGGGGTATGATGAAAATAGCGATGGACAAAGCTGAGGCAGAAGAGACGGTGTGCAAGGCTGAGGCGGCAGAGCGTGAGGCTAAGGCAAGAGCGGCAAGGAGCGCGTTACTGTGGGCGGCAAGGCAGCAAAAAGAACAACTAATCTAGAAAGACATAGGCAGTACTTCGCGGCCCAAGCTATAACAGATAGTAGCGAAGCGGCAAAGGACCGGCCATGTGAATGGGACGTGCTGGGTCAGCACCTTGAAATACGTTGATATGTCTATCGATACTTAATGCTTTATGACGATCCTGGTTACGACGTACTTGCTAATAGCGGAATAATATTGGCTGCAATGACATGGTTCTCATCGCTATGTTCGATACCCTTCTACTTCACTCGCGGATCGAGAAGGGGGTATCAACCCTGTTTCCGCGTCCTGAGACATCGAAGTAAGGAGCAATCAAGGAACACACGGCTCTCCTTGTGACTACTCAGGGAACCATCCATGAGCTGAGGTGTGGGCTCTGTCCAAGCTCGGGTTCCTCGCGTGCCGCTCCTCACGCACGGCAAGGACACACACCCCGAAACCCGTGATACCATGGCGAGAAGACTAGGGAGAAACGACAGGTGACTGAGAGAGCTCATGACGGGTTTAAGATCAGGATGGAGCACCGCTTGAATACTGACAAGGAGATCGGGACGTCCTTTGCGAGCATCATTAAGATGTCCCCTGCCAGTTTTGTCGCAATGCGGCGCTACAGATGATTCCCAATTTGCTTTGTTTTGTTGTCGTTACGCTGCTTATATACTAGAGAGGTTCCTCCATTTGTTTCGAGTCACAATCTGGGTGAGAAGTGCCGCGGCGAAAGCGAGACGAAGTCAAAAGACAAGACAACAAAAAATAAAACAAAAAGGAGGTTGCCGAATTTCCATGCCACGTGACCGTGGCACCGTGCGACCAAGCAGGCTAGGACGAAGTTGAACGGCCGCACCAAGAGCCCTTAACCCCGTTCTCTTTATCTAATGGCAACTCACGCAGTCTCTTGGGGAGGCAAAGAACACATCACTTTGCCGGCTGTTTCAAGTACTAAACCCTCCATCGTTTCAATCGATTCCGTGCTTCCACACAGACGCGAGACATCTTCAGTTGTCCAGGAAGCTCCTCGCTCTTATGCAAAGCATATGAGTCCCTTACTAATTGAATCAAGTGGGAGTGAGACGTCGACATCTGCCAGCACCTACTCGAGGGCTGATGCAGGTGATGACTCATTCATACGACACCACAAATACTTCTTCCAAGATGGAAACGTTACCTATTTAGTGCGTCGAGTTCAAGCACGACCATGACGGTGGCGTGCACACCAGATTCACTGATCAAACTATATGCAGGTTGATGACACACTCTACTGTGTCCACCGATATTTCTTCTCTCGGGACTCTGTTTACTTCTCCACCCTATTTGACCAGCTCGGCTTCCGTGACCACGAAGCCCTCCCTATCACTATATCACTAGGCAATACCGAACGCAAGAACTTCGATGCCTTTCTCTCTATTTTATATCCCGAGTAAGATTTTGGCCCATTGTTCATCAGCATGATTATGTATCTATGCACAGAAATTTCGAGCAGCACGACCTCTCTTACGAAGAGTGGAAATTCGTGCTTCACCTTTCCACTCGCTGGGATTTTGCTTCGATCCGTAGGCTGGCATTGAATAACATCCAGCCTCCAACGCCACACGATCGACTTCTACTCGCACGTACCTATTCAATCGATGAATGGGTGAATCCTGCCTTGTCTGAGCTTTGCGAAAGGAGAGCGCCTCTTAGCTTGGACGAGGCTCGCCAGATGGATATCGAGGATGTAGTACTTGTGGCCACCGTACGGGAGGATATTCGTAATCATGCGCTTCAAGTTGACGCAGCTGACATTCCACGCTGCGTGGAAGCTGCGCAAGCAGGGAAACTTGTCCCTCCAGCTGTCCCAACGAGCGGAGCTGTTGAACATACATCGTCACTTACGGGCCATAAACGAGCTTCAAACGGTTATGAGAGTGATGGCGAAGCCATGGTGAGTTCAGTTGCAGTGGATAACGAGCTAGTGTGAATAAATGGAATTGACAAGGGTTTTCAGGAAAAGCACGAGGCACAAGAGGATATTGACGTGCGGACAGAGGGTTTGGCACAGCTGATGGAGGACAGCCAGGCAGAAGTAACGGCAACGTACGAGGTTAGGGTGGAAGCCGTGCGCCATATGGTGAAAGAAGCGAAGCGCAAGGCTGGGGCAGAAAGGCTGAAGCGCAAGGCTGAAGCAGCGGAGCGTGAGGTTGAGGCGGCGAGAGTGGCAAAGCTAGACGTCATCGGACTCGAACCAACTGACACGTCTCACACGATGTCTCGAGGTGGCTCTGGCCGCAATCGTGCAACAAGCAGCATGTCTATGCCTCCGAGTGCCCGATCGGCATCCATTGGCCTCGGTTTCATACCAGGCTCTATGGGCAAGAGTGCCGGCAGTGGGTCCCAGATGGGTCAGTCTTCGACCTCGGCGAGCAAGATGTCGACCGAAGAACGTTTTCTCGCCTCCAGTGACGGCCGTTCTGTATCTGTGAGTAGTGGACCACTCGGTGGCCGGCCCCCTGCAATGGTGCACACAATAAGCCAAGGCGACACCGGCCGCGACCGCACGCTGAGCAGGCCGGGCGCGAATGACTCTAACCGTTCAAGCGTCGTCGGTAACTCAGGTCCTACAATTCCAATTTCTGCCATGGGTCCCCCTCTGGAGCCCGTTGCTCCACTAGAAGTATCCGCGGACCGTTCGGTGGCGGGAAGCACATGTAGTGGTCCGGGCGTTGATAGCGAGTCGCCCGAAATGGTCGAGCGCAAGGTAAAGGCGTTGCTAAATAAGCTCACAATGGAAAGCTTCGACTCTATCTCGGATCAAATCATCGTATGGGCGAACAACTCGGAGAGGGAAAAGGATGGCCGGACGTTGATACAAGTCACCAAGCTTGTTTTCGAGCACTTGAAGGCCGCCGACGAAGCAAGGTTTTCCGAGATGTATGCGCGCCTGTGTCGCAAGATGATGGAACAAACCAGTCCAAAGGTACAAGACGATGGTATCAAGAATTCCGAGGGCAAGCCCTTCGCAGGTGCTCAGTTGTTCCGGAAACATCTGCTTGACCGCTGCCAAGAGGACTTTGAGCGCGGGTGGGTCGCTAAAGAAGCAACTGCCGCCGCTGCCGCGACCAAGGCAACCGAAGACCGGGCCGTCAAAGAAGCGAACGAGAACACCAAAGAGGGCGACCCGGGCGAGGAGTCTGAACTATATTCAGAGGAATATTACGCCGCTGCCAAGGCAAAACGTCGCGGATTAGGTCTCATCCGTTTCATTGGTGAACTCTTCAAGTTGCAGATGCTGACAGAGCGCATTATGCACGAGTGCATCAAGAAGCTCCTCGGCAACGTGGAGAATCCTGAGGAGGAAGAGATCGAGAGCCTGTGCAAGCTCCTGACGACAGTCGGCAGTCTACTCGATACGATAAAGGCCCGGGCACACCTCGATGTGTATTTTTCGCGCATGCGGGAGTTGACGAAAAACAAGAACGTCAACTCGCGCATGATGTTTATGCTCCAGGTTAGTGTCACCATCCCCTCATGTCCTTGACTGACACTGGCCGACACGCCTTCTTTCAGGATGTCATCGACCTCCGCGAACGTAAATGGATCCCTCGTAATGCTGTTGCCGCTCCCACGACGATTGCTCAAGTTCATGAATCTGTAGGTTTTTTGCCGGGTTCGTAGGTTATCTGTGACTGACAAAGTTATCAAACAGGCCGCCAAAGAGAAGGCGGACAAGGAGAAAGACGCATATATGCGGCAGAACACCAGCATGTCTCGCGGTGGATCTCGTCGCGGCGGCAACCGCAATACTGCGGAGGCTTTTTAACCCTGACAGATGGTCTGTCGCTGGTTCTGGTGCCCTTCCTCGTCAGCAACCGAAGGCAGGCGATCTATCGCAATTCGGAAAGATCAGTAAGGCGGCGCCAATGACTTTTGGGCGACGGGCCTGCTAGTATCTTTTCTGGCAACAAGGGAACAGATTCCAAGAGCCGTGACCCACCAATGTCCCGTATCCCTTCAACGAGCTCAAACATGTTTTCAATGCTCCAAGCGAAGATTGAGGAAGACAAAAGAATTCTTCAGCATTCGCATGTTCGATGGGTTCAACAGATTGGCCGAGGCCTTGGATGACCTTGCGGTTGATATACCGAAGGCTTGGTCGTACTTTGCCATCTTGTTGAGGGGCTCTGGCTTAGACCAAGACGAGGAGCGACGCAGGCGGATAGCTGAGAAGACAATGGACCCTGATAAACTCAATAGACTGTTGTAGCACGGTTTTTGCTTTCATCTTCTGCTCCGTTTATCCTGTGTCATTCTCACTATCTCACTGTACGACTCGCCAAAGCATTCCTATTCTATATCCTCAGCCGTCCTTTCCTTCATCTGTTCGTTCTTCCATTACCGGTACATTACTTTTTCGTTACATCGGTTTCCCTCCTGTCTTGTTGTATAGTAGGCACATTGATAGCATTTCATGTTTATTAGCATGTTCCCTCTTCTGGTAGAGATCAAGTAAAATTCTATGTATGAGCTGATAGCTATTGCAGTGAGTTCCCTCTTGCCGAATTTCCCTGCCACGTGACACGTAACCCAGGATGATGATGGATACGAAATGGACTCGGAAGCACGCGGCGCTTTCGTTGAGTTACTATCTCTTCGTCTTATGGCAACTCAGATAGTCTCTTGGGGAGGCAACGACAACATTATTTCGCCAGTTCTTTCAAGTGCATCCTCCATCGTCTCTATCGATTCCATACTTCCACACAAACGCACGACAACCTCAGCTTTCCAAAGAGCCCCTGCCCCTGGGTCTTTGGCTAAGCGTATGAGTTCTCTATCGGTTGAACCAAGTGGGAGTGAGACTTCGACATCAGCCAGCACCTACCCGAGGGCTGATTCAGCCCGTGATTCGTTCATGCGACACCACAAATACTTCTTCAAAGATGGAAACGTTACCTTTCTGGTAAGTGGGTCTCAGCCACGGCGCACACCGGATTCATTGGTCAGATTGTATACAGGTTGATGGAACGCTCTATTGTGTCCATCGATATTTCTTCTCTCGGGACTCAGTGTACTTCTCCACCCGATTTGACCAGCTCGGCATCCGTGACCAAGAAGCCCTCCCTATCACCATATCATTAGGCAACATCGAACGCAAGGACTTCGAAGCATTCCTCTCTATCTTATATCCCGCGTAAGCTCTCAGTCCGTCGTTCATCAGCGTAATGATCGAAATATGTCTACGCACAGAGATTTTGAACAACACGACCTCTCTTATGAAGAATGGAAATCGGTGCTTCACCTTTCCTCTTACTGGGATTTCGCTTCGATCCGTAGGTTGGCCTTGAATAACATCCGGCCTCCAACGCCACACGATCGGCTTCTGCTTGCGCGTACCTATTCAGTCGATCACTGGGTGAATCCTGCCTTGTCTGCGCTTTGCGAAAGGAGAACGCCTCTTAGCTTGGACGAGGCCCGCCAAATGAATATTGAGGATGTAGTACTTGTGGCCACTGTGCGGGAGGATATCCGCAATCAAACTCTTCAAGTCGATGCAGCTGAAATTCCACGTCGTGTGGAAGCTGCACAAGCAGGGAAACTTGTCTGTTTTGATGGTGTTGGCGTCCTCCCAGCTGTCCCAATGAGCGGAGCTGTTGAACAGACATCATTATCTGTGGACCAGAAACGAGCTTCAAAGATTTACAACACTGATGAAGATGTTGGCAAAGTTCAAGTAAGTCCAGTTGCGGTCAAGTTCGGGAGCTGGTGTCGACAAATGGAATTGACAAGAGTTTCCAGCAAATGCAAGATGCGCCAGAGGATCTTGGCGTGCGGACAGATGACCTAGGCCAGCTCATGGAGGGCAGCCAGGGACAAGTAACAGCGAGGCGCAAGGCCGGGATGGAAGACACGCGGAACATGGTAGGGAGAGTAACGGAGCGCGTCTCTGAGGCCGCAGAGCGTGAGGCTGAGGAGGTAAGAGTGGCAAAGCTGAAAACTAAGGCAGAAGAGGCAAAGTGCAAGGCCGAGGCGGCAAGAGTGAGATTGTCCAGAGCTGTAACAGAGCATGAGAAGGTGGCGGCAAGGGAGGCAAGGCATGTGGCATGGATGGTCATTAATGAGGCAAGACAGGAGGCGTGGGCAGCGGAAAGCGCGGCGGGGTCACTATTGTGAGAGATGAATGGGGATCCCAAGAACAGAGGAGAACTTGAAGAAGATGTACCAAGGGACGCGGCTGTAGGCAGTGCTTGACGACTCATAACGCACATGGCGAAGCGGTAAAAAGACCGACTACGTGGATGTGGGTTGTTGTGCCTGCAACTTGATTCCGGTGATACGTTGATACTTAGTTGATGGAGAACAATCCTAGTGCTAGCTGCAAGGACATGGATCTTATCGCTGTATTTGACACCCTTTCGCCCTGACAATTCATCATCTAAGATTGGGTTTGCTATCTCCAGTACTAGTATAACAAGACGCAACTGAATTACACTGCCACGTGACCGCGTGACCCAGCCAGGATAAGAGCCGAGGATGCTGCGCTTTCGTTATCTCTTTGTATCTCTTCCTTATCGTCTACTATGGCAACTAACATAGTCTCTTGGGGAGGCAACGGCCACATCATTTCGCCAGTTATTTCAAGTACATCCTCCATTGTCTCTATCGATTCCATACTTCCACACAAACGTACGACCACTGTCCAAGGAGCCTCCGCCCCCGAGTCTTTGGCTAAGCGTATGAGTTCTCTATCGGTTGAACCTAGTGGGAGTGAGACGTTGACATCAGCCAGCACCTACCAGAGGGCTGATTCAACCGATGATTCCTTCATACGACACCACAAATACTTCTTCGAAGATGGAAACGTTACCTTTCTGGTAAGTGGGTCTCAGCCATTATATTAGCATGCACACCGGATTCATTCGTTAGATTGCATACAGGTTGATGGAACGCTTTACTGTGTCCACCGATATTTCTTTTCTCGGGACGCTGTTTACTTCTCCACCCGATTTGACCAGCTCGGCATTCGTGACCACGAAGCTCTCCCTATCACTATATCATTAGGCAACATCGAACGCAAGGACTTCGAAGCATTCCTCTCTATCTTATATCCCGAGTAAGCTTTTCAGTCCATCGTTCATCAGTGTGATTATCGAAACATACCTACGTATAGAAATTTCGAGGAGAGCGACCTCTCTTACGAAGAGTGGAAATCGGTGCTTCACCTTTCCACTTGCTGGGACTTCACTTCAATCCGTAGGCTGGCATTGAATAACATCCAGCCTCCAACGCCACACGATCGACTTCTACTTGCACGTACCTATTCAGTCGATCACTGGGTGAATCTTGCCCTGTCGGCACTTTGCGAAAGGGAAGCGCCTCTTAGCTTGGACGAGGCCCGCCAGATGGATATCGAAGATGTAGTGCTTGTGGCCACTGTACGGGAGGATATCCGCAGTCGCAATCTTCAAGTTGACGCAGCTGAAATTCCGCGCCGAGTGGAAGCTGCGCAAGCAGGGAAACCTGTCCATATTGATAGTGTTGACGTCTCTCCAGCTCTTCCAAAGAGCGGAGCTGTAGAACAGGCATCGTCATCCCTAGACCAAGAACCAACTACTAAGGATCGGAGCACTGATGAAAGTGTTGGCGAAGTTCCGGTGAGCCTACTTGCGGTCTGGTTTGAGAGTTAGTGCGGATGAATGGAGTTGACAAGAGTGTCCAGGAAAAACAAGCGGCACCAGAGGATATCAGCGAGCAGAGAGAGGAACTGCAACAGCCCTTGGAGGACCCCCAGGCAAAAGCAACAGCGAAGCGCAAGCCTGAGGTTGAAAACGTGCTGCGTATGGTGGAAGCAGCGATGCTCAAGGCCGATGAAGGAAAGATGATGAAGTGGAAGGCTGAGGCGGAAAAGCATGCAGCTGAGGAAGCAAGAGTGTCAGATCTTAAGGCTAAGGCAGAAAGGGCGAATTGCAAGGCTGAGGCAGCAGGGCGTGAGGCTGAGGCGGCAAAAGTGGTAGTGCTTGAGGCAGCGACAGAGCTTGAGAAGGCGGCAGCGAGCGAGGTAAGGCGTGCGACATGCAGCGCGGCAAAAGTGGCGAGGGATGAGGCCAAAAGGGCAAAGAAAGCGGCGACAAAAGCAGCGAATCGAGCGGCCCAGTCATGGTGCACGTGACCTGGCGAGTCGTGGGCGCAAAGCACGTGGCCATCACTCTTCTGCTTTTTGCACTTCTTCTCCCACCCGCCTCTGCCTTACCTGTTTTCTCTCACGTTAGCCTCCACTCCGGTCAAGTTTCTGAGACACTCTTCCCTCGCTCGCCGCAGTCTAGTCGCTCAGTACCCACTGGCAGTAGCGCGATAATAGTGCTCCCGCCCGTCACAGCTCGTAAGCCTCGTTTTCTACTTCCCGGCCGTGCCAGAAATTGCTCCGCGCTTTGCCTAAATATTGTACATAGTCTCCCTTCACCCTTTTTGATATCTACTTGTAAGTTGTAATATATCTCCCTTGCGATCGCGTCTTCCCAACATGCGAGCGCTTGTGTTTCCCTTGCACGGGTCAGCTTGATGGTACCCGTGGATTACCCGTGTGAATGCCTGCCCATACACGCACTGCGTCTAGGTCTCCATCTCTTACAATCAACATTCATTCGGAGAGCATTGCCGACATCCTAAGTATTACTATGGGTGACATCACTGACATGATTGCGATGACATTGTAGTCATTTTACAATGTAAGCAATTTAACCCCGAAACCCCCAAAACCTGTCCATCAGACATTGTGCAATGCCTACGTGATGCATGTTCCGGTGGTCTGAGTGTTCAACGCAACACGAGTGCGGATTTCCTTCTAACCATGCAGATACTGCTAAAGCTCCTTCCTTCCGACCAGCGCGGCCCTGACATTTATCATTCCACCATTCGTTTTTGCTGGGGCCTTCGGAATGCATCTTACACCGGCTCACCGGTCATCCTCTTAGGCCACAGAGCACGATAACCGGGTTCACCAGACAATTTATTATCATGATGCACAGCTCAGGCGTGAAGGTTCCTTCTAATCTTTTTCGCTGTCGTCATTGGGCCCATCACTGATATTGTGTCACGGTCTGTGTGCTGACCTAAATGTGTAGAAACAAACTGTTAACATGTCAGAGGGTCTGGGAGATCGGAACAATTTTTTCAAATCTACATCCAACATAGATTTGAAGAAAACGTTCCGATTTTGTTTACAGAAGTTGATGAGTCGTTACACGTTATGGACCCAGGCAAGGTCCGTCCGTCGGAAGCCGCCAGACTTGCAATTATATTACGCAATGCATGAAAAGCGCCTCAAGTACAGGTTCTAGCCTGAGGTAAGTTACCTCCTCGGAGTAGGTCGTTCCTTGAGGTGCCGAATCCGGAGTGTCTCGTCAAACTCTGCATTACAAGTGCCTCGGTGGCCCAATCAGCCCTGATGCTACCAAATAATGGCTAGTTATAAACTCACTGTGAATGTATACATACGGGATATGAACGCAACAGACTAGTAACAGTAGGTCTCAATTTCCGAATCAGGGCACATTCACTGTCAGTACTACTATAACCACGGTATCAACCGTTGCAAGGTCCACACAGTGCCCGGACCCTTACTAAAGTCTCTAGGAGTATCGCTTATCCGGAATACAGCGTGCATGCATCCGAGCGCTGAGGCAGTTTTAATGACCAAGAGGTCGGACTGAACAACATTTCCAAATTTGGGAAGGAAACTACCAATTATGGGATCAGGGATCCGTTTCGATACTGTCTCATGGCACTGATGATTTGACGAAACTGCTTACGCGCTCTAGATCCGCTGCATTGTCTCTCGGCGCTCGGTCGATTGCAACGGTATGATGTCACAAGGAATCAGGCTCCTTCGGCCAGCAGCACTCGTGTCGTATTAGAGAAGCGACGGGACTACAGTAGTATATTAAGTCCAGGAAGGTCGAGTCAGAGTTCCTCACAATCAACTCCTTGGCAATCCCGCACTCCTATACTTACTACCACGACCACCTTCACCTCATATTCATCTCTCTTATCCTATCAAACCGACATGGCCATCATTGATACCTTCAAGGCTAACACAACCAGTGTCGAAGTACCTACTTGTCATCCACCCTTCACAAGAGAGAGTCCCTAATAACTTTGACTACAGTTCTCCTGGCCCGCTGATCTAAGCGGTCTTGAACGCATCATGCTTTCAGCCCATGGCGATCTCCAACGCCTTCTTAGGTTGGGCTTTGCTCTCCCCTTATCTCTTCAAATCCTCAAACGATCTCTTGTAGTGCCTTCTTTTCAAACAGCATAAACATCAAGACCATCTACGCTCAGACGTCGCCCCGCATGCACGCAGCTTCGCCCGAGCAACCCATAACCCAGCGCCGCGAAGTCCACCTCATATGCAACGGCAAGACGGCATGCATCGCGACGAGCACCGTCACGATCACGACGCCGGAGGTGGAACGACTCTTCCTCGACGAGAAGTTCGCCATCGGACAGATGTTCCGCAGAATGCAAACCCCTCCACAATTCGCACTCCTAGAGTGCGGCAGTAAAATCGAAGCCGGAAAGCGCGTGCTCTGGCGGCGGTACACGTTGTCGACGGAGGGCTTCTTGTGCGATATCGTCGAGGTGTTCCCGGACCGCGATATGTTTGTGCAGGGTGAGCAATGGCTCAGCGAAAGCCAGGAACCTGTCAGCTCTCAGGAGAGCAACCGTGATGCGGAAGAGAGCAAGCGGAGATATTCTACCAGCACCGTCCTCCTCACTGTTTAATGGTCAACGCGAGCCATCACGACCCAACCGCCTAAATCAAATACATTCTTTACATCAAACCCGTACCTTTTTATACAATTTGGTATAGTACATCCACATCCTGTAATTCCTTGCATTTGCGTTATTTATTAAATCTACATCGTTTCATCTCCAATTTCGCATTCGCAAGATTTGTTCACTAAGTCAGCAATGGGGTCTAGTGGAGGACCTTCATTATTCGTCCAACGGGTAATAGATACTGAGACTCACTGAACTACCTTCCATTAGAATCCAACTTATGATGTGTCAAACGTTCCGGAGTGAAGCATTGATGTTACTATCGATATCGCCTCCTGGACCATTTACCGCTAGAGGCGGTCTAGTACGAGAAGCTAAAAAGTGGCATAAATTGATAGGAATAGATAGAGGTATCTTAACCATCGTACGTTTGCAACTACTAGTAGGAACCTCACCATGAAAGCCGTGATACCATGTTGGGAAACACTGAGAAGCGCCAGGTGACCAAGCTAGGGAGGACAGGATGTGTCGAGAAAGCCAATGAAAGTCCAGGTCGATTTGGTAATCTCTCCACCACGTGACCCAACAGGACGGATAAGAGCCAAGCGAACGTGAACAGAAACGTTATCCCTTTTTCTTCATCCAATGGCAACTCAAATAGTCTCTTGGGGAGGCAACGAACGCATCATTTCGCCGGTTCCTTCAAGCACACCCTCCATCGTCTGTGTCGATTCAGTTGTCTCACACGAACGTGAGACATCTTCATTTGTCCAGGAAGCAACTGGGCCCGGGCCTGCCCCCGAGTCTTTGGCTAAACGTATGGTTTCTCTATTGGCCGGACCAAGTGGGGGTGAGACGTCGACATCAACCAGGACCTACCAGAGGGTTGATACAGCTGATGATTCGTTCACACGACACCACAAATACTTCTTCAAAGATGGAAACGTTTCCTTTCTGGTGCGTGGGGTTTAGCCAAGAAAGTGGTGTCACACCGGATTCATTACTGAGATTGTATGCAGGTTGATGGAACACTCTATTGTGTCCATCGATATTTCTTTTCTCGGGACTCTGTCTACTTCTCCACCCGATTTGACCAGCTCGGTATCCGTGATCACGATGCCCTTTCTATCACCATATCACTAAGCAACGTAGAACGCAAGGACCTTGACGCCTTCCTCTCTATTTTATATCCGGAGTAAGGATTCTGGTCCATTATCCATCAGCATACTCATTGAGATGCATCTATGCACAGGAATTTCGAACAACACGACCTCTCTTATGAAGAGTGGAAATCGGTGCTTCACCTTTCGACTCGCTGGGATTTTGCCTCCATTCGTAGGCTGGCATTGAATAACATCCAGCCTCCAATGCCATACGATCGACTTCTACTTGCGCGTACCTATTCAGTCGATGATTGGGTGATTCCTGCATTGTCCGCGCTTTGTGAAAGGGAAGCGTCTCTTAGCTTGGACGAGGCTCGCCAGATGGATATCGAGGATGTCGTACTTGTGGCCACTGTGCGGGAGGATGTCCGCGGTCGCAATATTCAAGTTCACGCAGCTGGAATTCTGCGTCGCGTGGAAGCCGCGCAAGCAAGGAAACTTGTCCATGTTGATAGTGTCAGCGTCTCTCCAGCTGCTCCAACGAACGGAGCTGTTGAACAGGCATCGTCATCCGTGGAACAAAAACGGGCTTCAAAGGATCAGGACACTGAGAAAAGTGGTAGCGAAGTTCCGGTAAGTCTAGTTGCGGCCCGGTTTGAAAGCTAGTGTGAGTGAACGGAGTTGACAAGGAGCCACCACCGTCCATGGACGACTGCCAGGCAGAAGAAATAGCGAGGCGGAAGGCTGAGGTTATAAAAGTGCGACGTAAGGTGGGAAAAGCGATACGCACTGCTAATACAGGAACATTGAGGAAGTGGGAGGCTGCGGTGGAAGAGCGAGTAGATGAGGAAGCAAGAGTGGTAGTGCTCGAGGCTAAGGCAGGAGAGGCAAAGTGCCAGGCTGAGGCGGCAGAGCGTGAGGCTGAGGCGGCAAGAGTTGTAGTGCTCGAGGCAGTGTCATGGCTTGAGAAGGCGGCGGCGAGCGAGGTGGCGCATGAGGCATGCAGCACGGCATGCAAGGCAAGATATGGGGCCGATAGGGCAAGGGAAGCGGCGGCAATGGCAGCGAGATACGCAGCCCGGTCGTGGTTCCAACCATGTGCTGATTATAGTTGCCCACGACGTTCCGTACCCTGAATGTTTGAATAGAGGGTTATTGTGAGCCGTGGAAAGCGCTGTTACAGTAAAGCTTCTAAAGTTTCGTGAAACACATCTCACTTAGAAGCATACTTCGAGTATATAACGTAAACTCGGTTTGCTTTGTGCCAGTGCTCCCCCCTAGCTAGCCTCCCTTCTCACTCGTGAGCACAGCCATTTGTCTTTCCGTCCATTCCTTCCACAACCAATATTTGGTCCGGCTTCACTCCGACAGAAGAATACATCCTCTGTTTTCCAAACTATCGCATAAGTGGTGCGTTCAGAAAGTCCGATTAGCAAAAGGTGTTTTTTTATTCACGATTTGGTTAAATTTTGAAAGACCTAACCGGTGATAGTATGGCAACTCACGTCTCTTGGGGATGCAACGACCACACCGTTTCGCCAGCTGTTTCAAGTATTTCAAGTACATCCTCTGTCGTCTCAATCGATTCCATAATTCGACATCTATCGGTTGAACCAAGTGGGAATGGGACATCGACATCAGTCACTGGCAGTACCCACTCAAGGGCTGATTCAACTAATGATTCGTTCATACGACACCACAAATACTTCTTCAAAGATGGAAACGTTACCTTTCTGGTAAGTGGGTCTCAGCCATGATAGTGGCGTGCACACCGAATACATTGATCAGATTGTATATAGGTTGATGGAACACTCTACTGTGTCCATCGATATTTCTTCTCTCGGGATTCAGTGTACTTCTCCACCCGATTTGACCAGCTCGGCATTCGTGACCACGAAGCTCTCCCTATCTCCATATCATTAGGCAACATCGAACGCAAAGACTTCGAAGCCTTCCTCTCTATCTTATATCCCGAGTAAGCTTTTCAGTCCATCGTCCATCAGTGTGATTATCGAAACATACCTACCTATAGAAATTTCGAGCAGCGCGACCTCTCTTACGAAGAGTGGAAATCGGTGCTTCACCTTTCCACTTGCTGGGACTTCACTTCGATCCGTAGGCTGGCATTGAATAACATCCAGCCTCCAACGCCACACGATCGACTTCTACTTGCACGTACCTATTCAGTCGATGATTGGGTGATTCCCGCATTGTCCGCGCTTTGCGAAAGGGAAGCGTCTCTTAGCTTGGACGAGGCCCGCCGGATGGATATCGAGGATGTGGTGCTTGTGGCCACTGTACGGGAGGATATCCGCAGTCGCAATCTTCAAGTTGACGCAGCTGAAATTCCGCGTCGCGTGGAAGCCGCGCAAGCAGGGAAACTTGTCCATGTTGACAGCGTTGGCGTCTCTCCAGCTGTTCCAACGAGCGGAGCTGTTGAACAGGCATCGTCATCCGTGGACCAAGAACCAGCTTCGAAGGATGAAACTGTTGGCGAAGTTCTGGTGAGTCTAGTTGCTGCCCGGTTTGAGAGTCAGTTTGGATGAATGGAGTTGACAAGAATTCTAGGGAAAAAAACAAGAGGCACCGGAGAATATAGGCGTGCGGACAGAGGAGCCGGCACAGCCTATGGAGGACAGCCAGGCAGAAGAAATAGCGAGGTGCGAGCCTGAGGTTGAAAACATTCGGCGTAAGGTGAAAGAAGCGATGCGCATGGCTGAGGAAAAAGAGACGATGAAGCGCAAAGCTGAGGAGGCAGAGCGTGAAGCTCGGGAAGCAAGATTGGCACAGCTTAAGGCTACAGCAGAAGAGGCGAAGTGCAAGGCTGAGGCGGCGGAGCGTGAGGTTGAGGCGGGAAAAGTTGTAATGCTTGAGGCAGTGACAGAGCGTGAGAAGGCAACGGTGAGGGAGGTAAGTCATGCGGCATGTAGGGCGGCATCACTGGCCAGGCGTGCAGCGGCGGAAAGGGCAGCTGAAGCTGAAGCTGAACGAGCGGCCATGGAAAAGTCCAGAAACGCACGGTCCAAAAACAAGAGGATACATGCGGAGTGGTAAAAGACCGACGACCATGTGAATGGCCGGGGATGTGCAGGGCTTGTACTAGTACCTTCATGCACGCTGATAGTTCAAGTTGATACGTTGATACAGAGTTGATTGGATCTCATACAGTACTTGCTAGATGCTTGCAAATACCGTAATATTTGGCTGAAGGACATAGTTCTCACCACTGTGTTTGACACCCTTTCGTTGCATTGTTGATAAATTTTCTGGCACATGCCGCAAGCCTGCAATCTTCTTTTTCAGGTCCAAGTCTCTGAATCGCTATTCTAGTTCTTCTGAAGCCCATCTCTCGGACACTGGTTGACGATGGAGATTGGCTAATTCCCCATTAGTAGCATAAACTGATATGTATACAGGGGTATTGTGAGCCGTGAAAAGCAGTACCAAGGCCCCCGTTTCGCCGCCTGCAGTTCGCGAATCCAGATCCCACAAGAAGCATCAGCTAGTACTGTAATTCGGACTTCGGAGGTTTGCTCCATAGTGAACCCTGCGCATGATTCACGGCCTGCAGCATAGTGGAGCTATCGGGGCAAGCCGGATATTTCGGGTGGAACTTTAAGCAACGAGGCTTCGGTCCTCGAGTTGATGTGAAAGTAGCGAGGCCTGCTAGTAGTCAGCCACGCCAATGCCGCATGCGGTGAAGCGCTTGCGAGCGCCACCTTTTAGCGCTGGTTCCTCTGGCTTTCCGCATACAAACGCAACTCGCATGGCTCGCGTTTGTGCCTATCCACGGTCCTTGCACGACAATGGATCCAATCAATACCATAAATCTCCCGAGTCCGCGGGTATGGGATGAGCTACAAACACTGTAAACTAGTGCATGTGAGTTCTATGATAGTTCTAGTGTCTTCGCTAATCAACCTCGGACTTTGAGGTTCGAGGCCCCTCGTGTCCATCAAGGCGCAACTTGCGTGTGTGCGGTGCGTTCATATATAAGGCGGCATTAGCCAGGATCAAATGTCTGTTTCCTCATGGCAGCTCGAACAGCCTCTTGGGCAGGTAACAAAAACCGCATATCACCTCCCCTGCCAGTATCAAGAACAAGTTCGGCCCCCGTTGTTGCCATCGACAGAATATCCCCTCAGAAAAATCCGCCCATGGTTTCTCAGATTATCCTCGGAGCCCCCGGAGCTCAACCCACCGTACTTGAAGCCATGTCTACGAGCCTCACTGGAGTGTCGGCTGACGCCAAATCAACAACCAACGATTCGTTCCTTCGACATGACACATATTTTTTCAAGGATGGAAATATCACGTTCTTAGTACGTGTCACCGCCATCGTACGCACCTGACTCGCTGACAATATTGTAGGTCGATGGCACACTTTATTGTGTTCATCGTTACTTTTTCTCTCGCGACTCGGTCTACTTCTCCACCAAGTTTTCCCAGCTCGGCGTCCGTGATCACGAATCTCTGAACACCGTCATATCTTTGAGTGACGTCGAACGCAGTGATTTTGAGGCTTTTCTCTCCGTCATATATCCAACGTGAGTTCATAAACCCCTTGCCCTGTCCCCAACGAAATTTACACACCAGCCAGAAATTTCGACGAACACAACCTCTCATATGACCAATGGAGATCCGTTCTCCACTTGTCCACACGCTGGGGGTTTGCCTCACTCCGAAAGCTGGCCTTGAGGTTGGTTAAACCCCCAACTCCATGCGATCAACTCCTCCTCGCGCGTACCTACGGCATCGACCATTGGGTTCTCCCTTCCTTGTCCGCACTGTGCGAAAGGACAACGCCCATTAGCCTCAACGAAGCGCGTCAAATGAGGATTGAAGATGTCGTGCTCGTGGCCACCGTGCGGGAGGATATCCATAATGATGGCACCAAGACCGAGATCCCACTCCGAATAGAAGCCACACAAACTAGGATCGCCCAGACTGCGGGTGATGTCATTGGTCCCGCTAGCTTGAAGAGTATAGCGTTTCCAAAGGCGCCCGTCTTGGCGGAGGCTGTCAACGCTGGTCCAGTAGCGGAAGGGGATAGCGACAATGGTTCGAAGACAGTAGCGACATCACCTGAGGAAGACAACTCAGACAAGCGTGGTAGCGATGAACATTTGGTAAGTCCGAGTACTGTTTTGGCTTCGAGTAAGATGCAAAGAATTGATAAGACGCAGCCACCAAAGGCAGGAGCCTCTGTGGTATCACTAGGAGAGAACAACAAACAGGAAGTTGAACAACAGACTCAGGAAGCCACATCAGAGAACATGTCAGGCGACCGCGTCGAAGAAGACCATCCCTCGGAATCAAAGGACGGTACCTCGGAGAAGGAATCGAAAAAGACGGAAGAAGAGACACGCGAAACAGGGGCCGATCTCGGAGCTGACAAGGTCAAGGCTGAGACCGCTCCAAGTGATAGACCACACATTGCCAGCTCTCTTACGGAGGAGCCGGAAGCGCAAGAGCAGAGTAAGAAACCGGAACCCGCCGATGAGGCCTCAGCGGCCCCTACAATCTCTCGATCCGCTTCAGTTGCTTCGGAACCGCAAGCTCCAGCCCGTGCTACTCCGCTGTACTGGCGCCGACTCACTTCCCGATACATGTCGGTGGGTCCGCAGCCTTCCTAACCATCAGCCAAGGGTCCCCAGCGACGCGGAGCGAGATCGCAACGTGATATCATGGAGGATTCGCATCATAGTATTGCTCTGCGGCTGGACCCGCACTCATCTCTTCTTTATCGTCGCCGTTTTACTTTCTCCGATTTGCTTTCTCTTTATTTGTCGCGGTGCTGGCGTGGATTTGATCTCCACCTTCCGGTTCTCGCAGTAGTAGGTTAGTATGTATGATGCAAAATTCTTCATTTGGGGGTTGCGCATTTCTGCCAATCATATCCCACAAAACCAGGTTATTGAATGGTGAAAAGGAAGTGCTTGCTGGAAGCACTCGAGAGAGAAGTGAGATCATAGATACAGTGATTTGGTGATGGACACCGGGAGTGTACACAGGCTCGGTGGGCGAGACTTCTCCCAACTCCCAAGTGTGAACCTAGAGCGTGTGCCGATCAGGGTCGTTCAGCGCTCAGCGCCATGTGGCCAAGTTCACACCACAGCACCGTGACTGACCGTTTGAGACCCGTCCGCGTGCGAGTTTACGACGTCATCACATCGTGCATAGATATAAAGGGCGGAATTGATAAGGATCATGATCACATACTACCCTTTCCCATGTCACGTCGTAGTATCGTATCTTGGAAAATCAGCGATCCCCGTGTCTCACCAGTCGTGTCGAGTGCGAGCGGTGGCTCTGTTGTTTCTATCAACTCTATCATTTCAGACATGATGACCACAGAACCCGCTGGTGCACAAGCTGGTGAGCTTGGAGCCACCAAGCTCACTGGCACGAACTGGCCTGGGAGCGCCAACCCGTCAACTGTCGAATCGTTCGTGCAGCACGACATATATTCCTTCAAAGATGGAAATATCACATTCTTGGTGCGCGACTTTCTGTGTTGTGAGTCTTACTCACTGAAAAAAGGTTGCAGGTCGATGGTACACTCTATTGTGTTCATCGATACTTTTTCTCTCGGGACTCGATATACTTCTCCACCAAATTCAGCCAGCTCGACGTCCGCGATCATGAACCTTTGACTACCATTATATCATTGGGTGATGTCGAGCGCAAGGATTTCGAAGCTTTTCTCTCTGTCCTATATCCCGAGTGAGTTACCAGATACCCTTTACCCTGTCGCCAAGTTTTACACACCTGTACTTGCCAGAAATTTTGAGGAACACGGTCTCTCGTATGAGCAGTGGAAATCTGTTTTACACCTGTCAACGCGCTGGGGGTTTGCCTCGTTACGCAAGCTGGCTTTGAAGTCAATTGATCCCCCAACTTCATTCGATCGATTGCTCCTTGCGCGCACCTACAGCGTGGACCATTGGGTTCTTCCTGCTTTGTCCGCGCTGTGCGAACGGACAAAGCCTATTAGCCTCAAGGAAGCCCTTCAAATGAACATGGAAGACGTCGTGCTCGTAGCCACTGTGCGAGAAGAAATCCGTACCCGGGGACCTTTCGTCAACATCAAAGACCGGATAGAGGCCGCGCAAGACAGGATGGTCGCCCATTTAGTGAATGGCGACGACTTTGCAGTTGATTCGGAGAGCGAGGCTGATGAGAGGGTGTCCCTGAAGGGGGAAGTGACCGGCATCGGCGCCGAGGCGGACAGTCACAATGGTACAAGGAGTATAGAAGCAGCCATTCCACCCAAGGTAGTCGATGGGCATGGAAGCGGTGAACAATCGGTCAGTCCATGTGCGCTCTGGCCTAAAAACCATTGACGAGACGCCGCATATAAAAGACAGAAATCGCTGAGGATCCATCAGCAGAGTTGCCGGCGAGAAAGAAAAGCATGAGGAAAGCGGCGTTAAAAGCAGAGAGGACTCGGAAACATAGCCGTTTGGTATGCAAAACTGGAGAAAACGCAGGAGCTAATATGCCCCAGTCTGCACCTATCGCAGGGCCGGGCGAGAGTGAAGAAAAATACGTTTCCGACGCCATCCCGGAGGAAGGTGGTGAGAAAAGGCCAACTCCAAACGCGGAAATTTATGGCAGTGGGTGGTTCAGTAAACTCACTGCCATGGGCATGCCACCCGAGGGTTCACCCGGCGTTCCAGTCAAGGACTCACAGAGCCCATTTGCCATACGGGACAGTCGGAACTCGGATTGGAGACTAGCACTACAATAAGCGTATAGCCTAGTATGAGCTAGTGGATTGGGTGCCTGTACTACTAGGAATACGAATGATCTGTGAAAATCGTTTGTGGGAAACTTCGGGTGTTTTGACCAGGAACCTAGCAAGATCGTCACGGACTTGAGTGCCATGACTCGAACTGCTTCACTGGCAGCGTCCACTCAGCATCAAAAGTGGGTTACAGTATGCGCCCAAAAGTGGACGCGGCGACTGTGCTGTGAGGAGCCCGGGCCGGCCGCATGCACTTATCATAGCATCGGCCCGCGCTGACCGGCAGCGCGACCGAGTCTTTTCAAATGATAGTTTCATGATGTGGTATCGTATTCACCGTGACTTCTGGGCTAATTCCTCCAGAGAAACGCGCCCTAGAGTGCCTCGGACCGAATGTTTCACTCTCAAGCATCCGACAACATTCAGGAGCAAATATGACCAGGCGCCTTGTATAGTAGCTCTTTTGACTTCAGTTGACGGCGTGTCACGGTGCGCACCTTTCAGTTGCTTCTGCCTCCTCCAAGAGGAGCGAGCACCTGCTAAATTAGTAGGACGAGCTAGGTTTACAAATTTATTTTCAATCCAAAGGGATTTCTGCGGAATGCCTGGTTCTTGAATACTACCTGCGACGTCAATGCTCTTATTCAAGTTCAAGTTTGGATGCTAGTACCGCTTCCTCACAAAGTTCTAATTTATTGCGACCGCTGCAAAGATGCAGACCTGATGGCGCACCCAAATTCCAACAGTTGCTGCTGCTGCCGCCGCCGCCGCCGCCCTGTTCGAGTGGATCAAAAATCTTGATCTTGCTTTGTCAAAGCATCTGTCCTGAGAAATGTGCGAAGGATGGGACGAGTCACATAGACCCTGAACGGGTGCTCTGTGGTTTGCGCGATGTCAGGTAATGAACAGTGCTCAAGCTGTCTACTACCTCTGCAAAGCCGTTTGTGCCTAGTGTCCAATATCTATGGATGTCGTGCCATGACGTCCGAACATAGTAACTTGAACATCCATCGCATTCCACACTCAAATAACGAACATCGAAGATCCCCCCCCAAAAAAAGCTCGAAAATAGAGATGTACAAGTAGGAAATACTCCTCTGTAGGCGAGACACTCAAGGTACGTGAGCACGATGAAGTGTTAATCAATATAAAATAATATCAAAGAAACGACGGCGAATAGGTGAAACTCGACAACAAGCTCAAGAAAGGACTTCTACAACTGGTACTATTTGTACTCTAGTATCTTTTGGAGTAGCCAAATCAAACGGTTGTATTGGAATTCGGTGGTGTATTCTAATTCTAAGCTGGGGACTCTTGGAGAGCGTCGATTAACACATCAACCAAGTTTTCCACCTCAGATTGGGACGTAGTGTCAGTGTCTGGCAACTAGCCGGAAATGAGTAAGGCATATAAAACCAAGCGTAAGGGGAAGTTGACACAACCTCTGTAGTTCTGCATTCACTATATAGGCATTCCCTTCCCCCAACCGAGTCAACTCGAGACGGAACTGGAGTAGCATAAGCAGCAGGCAATTCTAGTTCCAATCAAAATAGAGTCAGCTCCGAATCAACCCATCCGCAGGGAGATGCTATCTACTCACGAGAAAGTACTAGCGCCCAGCTAGTGACAAGAGAAACGATGATGGTAGAGCGCATTGTAAGTGGTTATGGAGGTTATGATATGAGGTTATGAAGGTCGTGATGAGACAAAAGACTTGTAGGGCTGTAGAGATGTGTAATATGAACTTGAAAACGTCAGTATTTACACTCGTCCACCATCGGCACCGACACCACGGGGCGCAAGACATGACAAATAATGTCTTCATGCCGTGCCATGACCGAGACATCTCTGATGGGTAAAAAAGGGAGTCCCTTTATGCGAATGTCGAGTGGCGACAGTTGATGGTCTCCTGGACGTAACGCGATCTTTTGAGAAGCAAGAACATTTGAACATGATGACCCGGGTACCCCGACATCACGTTTCAAGAAAGGGTCTGCGTGATTTCTCAGAGTCTTTGACCATTTTGATAATCTCACGATAAGAGGTCATGAATTTGAATATTAATTCGTCTTGTGCCTTGTAAGACGTGCATACGTAGACACGTATGAGTGTAAATCAATTGTCGCCCCCATGATGGGCCCCAGGAAGTACTGTAAGTCTGAGACCGTGACGATGATTCCGAGCGAAGCAGACTAGGGTACTTCAGGCGACGGTATTCGACGCAAAGTATAGTACGGTATTCCAGCCGATGCCATTTCTGGCAAAGCAGAATACGATATTTCGGCCGACTTTAGAAGCAGGACACGGCGCTACAGTATTCCGAGCAAAGGAGAAAGACTTCAGATGCATCTGAACGGGATCCCCCAGGCCACTGGCAGCCCGCCATGGGCTCTCCAGAGTCGCCTTTCATGAAGCGGATCAGATTCAAGTTGGCTTGAAGTCTTGAACAGCGACCTGGATGCCTGCTGCCAGTGAGCAAATGACGACGGTCAACCTGAGTGCGGGATTGGTGAGCTGAGCAGTACGATCAGGGTATGAGCAGCAAAAAGTGTCTGTACTCAGAGACTCGATACTCGGAGTCTCGAAAAGCTTTTGCGAGCGTGGGGAGCTTGCCACGCCAGGAGACAGTGGGGGCAGTGTGCGTGAGCCGGGCTAGGGGTGAGCGTGATCCAGCATCGGCGATGTGCGCACTTGGGAGCGCCCCAAGTGGGGTCGCCCGTTTGTCGTCCGGTCCTAGACTGTGGATGTTGCGAGCGCGACGGTCTTGCGCGCGAATCTAGCGTTACAGCGAGTGTAGTTGGGTCGGGAAGGCGGATGGAGAGGTGGGGGAGAGGGTGGATGGGTGGTGGACGGGAAGGGAGGGAAGGGGGTTGTGCGTTGGGGGAAAACCTGTGGCTCGCGCTGATGAAGTTCGTTAGCGGCACGGATGCCTCCGCATCGCCCAATAGATTTGCTTTCGTCATCTCATTGCCTCTCTTCTTTAACTGCCTTTCCAATGCCCATCTTTCGTGCGCGTATCCCGGATGTTGCAGTAGGAAGTGTCTCACCGTTTCGGCTTCAGCCCCACACGCAGGACATCTTGCGCTGTCTACTAGTTTGAATCTGGGAAAGCATATTATCGTAGAGTCACTGGCATTGGGCATCGTCCACTCAGCTTGCACTCAGCGTCAAAAGTGGACGGCGGCCGGCCCGCGTCGACCGACGTGAGGATGCACTCTTAGCAACGGTCGCTCCGAGTCAGCCCGCCTGTCATTTTCAAGTAGTATCATGATGCGGTATCGTATTCATCGTGAATTCTGGGCTAATTCCTCCAGGGAAATGCACCGCACCTCTGACCCAATGACTAACTTTTTCGAGGCTTAGACAACTGTGGCGTGAGAAGACGGCAATTATCCAAAAAAGGCATCGACCAGAAATTGACCGGTCGGGTCAAACGGACGGGACGGTCAGTACCGGTCAGTTCCGACCCGCGTTTTACCGACCAAGGTCAAATCGACCCTGACAACACTGGATCGTACTGCTCAGCTCACCAATCCCATACTCAGGCTGACCGTAGTCATTTGCTCAACACTGAGTCAGCAGGCATCCAGGTCGCTGTTCAAGACTTCAAGCTAACTTGAATCTGATCCGCTTCGTGAAAGGCATCTCGGAAGAGTCGGAGCCCATGCCAGTGGCGGGCTGTTCAAATGCATCCGAAGTCTTTCCCCTTTGCTCGGAATACCGTAGCGTCCTGCTTCTAAACTCGGCCGAAATATCGTATTCTGCTTTGCCAGAAATAGCATCGCCGGCTGGAATACCGTACTATACTTTGCGTCGAATTTCGTCGCCTGGCCCGGGAGTGCCCTAATCTGCTTCGCTCGGAATCGTCTCAGACTTACTTCCTGGGACACATCTAAGGGCGACAATTGATTTACACTCGCACGCCACTCGCACGCGTCTACATATACACATCTTACAAGGGACAGGACAAATAACATTCAAATTCATGACCTCTTATCGTGAGATTATAAAAATGATCAAGACTCCGAGAAATCACGCAGGCCCTCTCTTGGACCGTGAGTCACCGTGAAACATGATATCGGGGTACCCCGGCCATCCGGCCATCGTGTTCAAATGTTCTTGCTTCTCAAAAGACCGAGTTACATACATCCAGGAGGCCATCAACTGTCGCCACTCGACATTCGCATAAAGGGACTCCCTTTTTTACGCATCAGAGACGTATCGGCCATGCACGGCATGAAAACATTATTTGCCATGTCTTGCGGCCCCGTGCCGATGGTGGACGAGTATAAATACTGTCGTTTTCAAGTTCATATTACACATCTCTACAGCCTACAAGTCTTCTGTCTAATCACGACCTTCATAACCTCATATCATAGCCACCATAGCCATTTACCATGCGCTCTACCGCCATCGCTTCTCTTGTCGCTAGCTGGGCGCTACTTTCTCGTGAGTAGATAGCACCTCCCTGCGGATGGGTTGATTCGGAGCTGACTCTAATTGGAACCAGAATTGCCTGCTGCTTATGCTGCTCCAGTTCCGTCTCAAGTTGACTCGGTTGGTGAAAGGGGCTGCGTATTTGATGGGTGCAGAGTTACTACAGAGGTTGTATCAACTTCCCCTTACGCTTGGTTTTATAAGCCTTACTCATTTCTGGCTAGTCACCAGACACTGACACTACGTCCCAATCTGAGGTGGAAAATTTGGTTGATGTGTTAATCAACGCTCTCCAAGAGTCCCAAGCTTAGGATTAGAATACACCACCGAATTCCGATACAACGGTTTGATTTGGCTACTCCAAAAGATATTAGAGTACAACTACTAGTACCAGTTGTAGAAGTTCATTCTGGAGCTTGTTGTCGACTTTCACCTTTCCACTGTCGTTTCTTTGATATTGTTTTATATCTCTATTCTCAGGCTTTTTTAGAGAAATCTTCGATGTTCGTTATTTGAGTGTAGAATGCGATGTCCAAGTTAGTATGTGCGGACGTCATGGCACGACATCCATCATGGATATTGGACTCTAGGCACAAATTGCTTTGCAGAGGTATTGGACAACTTGAGCGCTGTTCCTTACCTGACATCACGCAAACCACGGCCGGTCAGTATTTATACTCGTCCACCATCGCCATGGGGCCGCAAGACATGGCAAACAATGTCTTGGCCGAGAAGTCTCTGATGCGTAAACATGAACCACATATCACCAGCCAGGGATAAGGCCCGGGAGCAGAGCAATGCGGAAGATTTTGCAGTGGCAGAAAAAGGGAGTCCGTTTATGCGAATGTGGAGTGATGACAGTTAATGGCCTCCTAGACGTAACGGGGTCATTTTAGAAGCAAGAACATTTGTCCATGGTGGCCTGGGTACCCGACATCATGTTTCACGGTCCAGGAAAGGGCCTGCGTAATTTCTCAGAGTCTTGATCGCGGCGATGATCAAGACGGTATTCCTATTTCTGGAAAAGCCGAATACGATATTTTGGCCGATTTTTAAAGCATGACGCTACGGTATTCCAAGCAAGGGAGAAAGAATTCAGATGCATTTGAACGGGATCCCCTAGTCCAGCCCCAGCCATGGGCTCTTCCGAGTCGCCTTTGAACGGCCTTTCATAAAGCAGATCGCATCGTCCACTCAGCATCAAAAGTGGACAGCGGCCGGCCCGCTTCGACCGTGAGGATGCACTTAGCAACGGCCGCTCCGAGTCAGCGCGCTTGTCATTTTCAAGTAGTAAGTTATCATGATGCGTTATCGTACTCATCGTGACTTCTGGGCTAATTCCTCCAGGGAAACGCGCTGCAGAGTACCTCTTACCCAATGTTTTACCTTCAAGCATCCGGATGTCACCGCTCATTACAAAGTTCTAATTTATCGCGACCGGTGCAGAGATGCAGACCTGATGGCATACCCAATTTCCAGCAGTGCCCGCTGCCGCTCTGTTCGAGTGGGTTGAAAACCTTGATCTTACTTTTGTCAAAACATCCTGATTCCTGAGAAATGCCAGTGTGCGAAGAATGGGACGAGTCACATAGGCCCTGAACGGGTGTTCTGTGGTTTGCGTGATGTCAGGTGATGAACAGTACTCAAGCTGTCCAGTACCTCTGCATTGCAGTTTGTGCCTAGAGTCCAATATCTATGGATGTCGTGCCATGACGTCCGCACATAGTAACTTCAGTTGAACATCGCATTCCACACTCAAATAACGAACATCGAAGATCCCCCCCAAAAAAGTCCGAAAATAGAGATGTACAGACAGGTACTAGGAAATTATCCTCTGTAGGCGAAATACAAGGTAAGTGAGCCCGATAAAGTGTTAATCACACGACCACCCACATCGCTCATACTCAGCTTCCACCGATATCCACCACTCGCGGCTCCAAAAATCTCGCCCCAAAGTGAATCATTTTTGCTCCACTCACACCGACAACACCCACCCACTCGATTTCAGGCACTGCGCCGAGCCAGTAACCAGGCAAATTACTATTTTATTTTATTGGAGGATCACGAGCAGACACACGGAGATGGATACTATACATACAGTACACAGGAAAGTGCTACGTAGGGTTCTGTACCCAAGGCGCACAGTAAATGAATTCGAAAAAAAAGGGTTAATCAATATAAAACAAGATCAAAGAAACGACGGTGAATAGGTGGAAGTCGACAACAAGCTCAGGAAAGGACTTCTACGACTGGTACTAGTTGTACTCCAGTATCTTTTGGCGTAGCCAAATCAAACGGTCGTATCGGAATTCGGTGGTGTATTCTAAGCTTGGAAATTTTGGAGCGCGTTGATTAACACGTCAACCAAATTTTGCACCTCAGATTGGGACGTAGTGTCACTTTCTGGCGGCTAGCCGTAAATGAGTAAAGCATATAAAACCAAGCGTAAGGGGAAGTTGACACAACATCTGTAATTCTGCAGCCACCCATTGAGCACTGGCGGCGGCGCCAGCCCCTTTCCCCAACCGATTCAACTTGAGATGGAAGTGGAGCAGCACAAGCAGCAGGCAATTCTAGTTCCAATTAAAATAGAGTCAGCTCCGAATCAACCCATCCGCAGGTAGATGCTGTCTACTCACGAGAAAGTAGCGCACAGCTAGCGACAAGAGAAACAATGATGGTAGAGCGCATGGTAAGTGGCTATGGAGGCTATGATATGAGGTTATGAAGGTCGTGATTAGACAGAAGACTTGTAGGCTGTAGAGATGTTTAATATGAAAACGTCAGTATTTATACTCGTCCACTATCACCACGGGGCCGCAAGACATGGCAAATAATGTCTTGGCCGAGGCGTCTCTGATGCATAAACATGAGCCACATATCACCTGCCAGGGACAAGGCCTGGGAGCAGAGCAATGCGAGAGTTTCTGCAGTGGCAGAAAAAGGGAGTCCCTTTATGCGAATGCGGAGCGATGACAGTTGATGGCCTCCCAGACGTAACACTGTCCTTTTAGAAGCAAGAACACTTGACCATGGTGGCCCGGGTACCCCGACATCATGTTTCACGGTCCAGGAAAGGGCCTGCGTAATTTCAATTCTCAGAGTCTTGATCCCGGCGATGATCATTTTGATCATCAAAATGATCAAGACGGTATTCCAGCCGATGCTATTTCGGCCGATTTTTTAAGCATGACGCTACGGTATTCCAAGCAAGGGAGAAGGAATTCAGATGCATTTGAACGGGATCCCCTAGTCCAGCCCCCGCCATGGGCTCTTCCGAGTCGCCTTTGAACGGCCTTTCATGAAGCAGATCAGATTCAAGTTAACTTGAACGACCTGGATGCCTGCTGAGCGAATGACGACGGGTCAGCCTAAGTGCGGGATTGATGAGCTGAGCAGTACGATCAGGGTACAGTATGCGCAGCAGAAGAGGGACACGATACTCGGAGTTTATCTCCGGGTGTTCCGGCCCGTGAACGTGGGAAGAGCCTTGAAGTGGTCGTCCAAGCTTGAACGTCTAAGCTTGAAAAGTCCTCACAGTACTCGGCGCCGTGTCCAGCTCATGTACTCGACCCTCCTCTCCCGCCGCCTAGCAACCGCTTTACCCTCGGCCAATTCTATTCGTACATTCTCCGTGAATCCTGGGCCGATTCCCCCCAAAAATGCAACGCAAGGCGCCTCGGACTCAACACCTCACTCACAGGCGTCCGACAATACCCATACGCCCACGCGTCCCCCTCCCTCTGCTCAAAACACTCCAATAGATACCCAGAATGTGTCTGAGTCGGATCCTTCCGTCGCACCCTCACCCACGCCAACGACGCTTTCACTCGACTTTGCGCCGCCAGAACCTGGCGCGGAACGCGAACGCACGGGTGCAAAATCTTCAAAGGACAGTTTGTCGAGTATAGAGCGCCGTCGTCGACAGCTGGGCCGCGTTAGTTTTGGCCTTTTTGCTCTCGGGTTGGTTGGTGGTTGCGTCTACCTCGGTCGCGAGTGGACAGAGGATGAACTCGTGTCAAGAAAATCGGTGCGCCTGCCCTAACATAGTGCGACCATCGTTCTGATCCACGTTTCAGAGAGGAGAATCTGTGGCAGATTCACGATGGGGCCGTACAGCTAGTCGGTTCACGTCAATGTTCGATGTATGACCCCCGTTATGATGTCGCGTTTAATAGTAGCTAATCGTGTTTCCTTAGTACTTCTCAAAACCGATTTGGAAGGAACTTCTCCCGCCCATGCTACCTCCTCCACACCAAAAACCGTATACTTTGTTACTGTCTCTCGATGACTTACTGGTAACAAGTACTTGGGACGTGAGTAGTTCTATGGTCCTTTTGTACTTCCTTTACCCATTTTCGTGCTAATTACCTCTCACAGCGCCAACATGGCTGGCGTACAGCAAAACGGCCCGGGGTCGACTATTTCCTCGCATATCTCTCGCAATTTTATGAGATTGTCATATTCACTACGCAACATCATTATGTACGGATCCTTCTTCTTCCTGAATACACGTACTCATCGAATACTACGGTAGACTGCGTTGCCGATCCTCGAAAAGCTGGATCCGTACAACTTCTTTATTATGTACAAGCTCTTCCGCGAGGCTACGCGCAGCACTGAGAACGGCCCTGTGAAGGATTTGTCATATCTCAATAGGCCACTTGATCGCGTTATCTTAGTACGCGAACATACCTTTGACTAAATTACGAACTGATGTCACGTATTTGTGTAGCTTGACACGCATCCGGAACACGTGGCAACTAACCCCGAAAATGCCGTTGTCCTGAAGCCGTGGAAAGGTGATTCTGGCGATAAAGGGCTTATCGAGCTCATACCCTTTCTCGAATGTGAAGCTTTATTAGACCGCCATATTTTTTCCAGGCTGACTAGTAATTCACAGCCATTGGTATCTACAAACCTCCGGATGTCCGTGCGATTCTCAAGGTGTATGAGGGCGAGAACATCCCACTTGAGTATGCCAAGAAGGAGGCTGAAAATAAGCGGCAATTCATAGAAGAATGGAAAGCACGAGGAGGAGGAAAGGTGCGGCTAAACACGTCTGACGTTATATGCGCAGCTAACTGGCTGTCAGGGTTTGAGTAGCGGCGGCTTTACCGTCAGCTCTCTCTTCTCCAGCAACACAGAGAAGGTCAGCACCCCTCACTCACCTCACCCTTTCCCCCACTATCAAAGATCTCGCACTCACCCTCCCCTCGTATTTATTTATTAAACTCTAGCACGCGGCCCCGCTACCTCTGACTTACCTCGAAGCCAAGCGTCGTGAGGCACAAAACTTCTACCGGGAGGAGCAAAAGTACATTCGAGAGCACAAACCCGAGTTTGACGCTCTCATCGAGGCAGACCGTCAGGCTCAGGCAAATGCCTTGAGCGGTCCGCTGTGGACTAGTTTCGCGGCGTCGCTTGGTGGTGGTCCTCCCCCGCCGCCTTCGCCGGGTGAAGGCAAGAAGGATGGTGAAACTGGCAATGAGCGCGGAAATGAGGGTGCAGTGGGAGAAGTAGGTACATAGACGGTAGAGGATGAGGGTCCAACTAGTTGGGGATTTTACATTTTACGTTGCACACCTAATGTCATTTGTTGCATCACCGCTCCTTGGAGTAAGAGACTGACATGGTTGACTTGGCAAGGTAGTCTCTGACCGCGACTCGGACACAGACGTCACTTTGTTTACGTGGCAGCGCTCAACAAAGTACTGTATACATGAAGACTATTTACAGTAGTGATGTGCGGTGAGCCTTGCGATTACGTAGTACATGCATATCCAATGTATAACGAAAGAGACGACAAAAAACGGCTGCGGCGTACCGTGACCACGCCAGTGTCCTATCAACTTGAATCGGCGGATATATAATCGTAGTAAATAAGTACAGTATAAAAGCCAATTCGAAATAGGGTTGACACTCTCAATTTCCCATCTTAGCAAATGAAAGCTCCATCCCATCAGGATGCTTCCGCCGCGTGATCCGGCGGATGGAACGCGGCGGCACTCGGGTTGCGGGTTGCGTGGTACACGTTCAAGCCGTCCAGGCCTCCGACTCGGAGTCGGTTTGTGCCGGAATAACGATAAGCTGTACATTTTTTACTGCGGAGTGAGCTCTGAGGGGTTTTCGGAGAAGGGTGAGTGCGTACTTCGTGCATTACCCTTGTGTCCGTTGGCGATCGGTTCTTACGCGGTATCACGGGGTCCTCGAGGATTAGTGTTCCCGAGTCGGTAGTCACGCTCCTCGTTGTCGTCTCATGCTTCCGCCAGAAGCACCATACCCGGAGGACGTCGCGCTGTGAGCCAAATACGGTAAAAAATGCGACGCCAACTATATAATATGCAGCGAATTAGCGAAAAGAAGTTCCATGCGGCGCCTTTCCGAATGAGAGAGGTTTCATTCTTACGCACATGTAGATGTATAGATATCTCGTGCATACGTGTGCTGACCCCATATAGACATAAGGCCAGTCCTGAAGATCAGACAAGATAGTCGTGTGTGAGATAGGACTGGGACAGAGTGATGCGCGGGATTAAACCGCGAGAGGAGAAACGTACAACAAGCCCAAGAAGATGTATGCCAAGAAGATGAGCAGTCTGACGGCCAGCAGAATGTAACGGATTTGGCTTCGATGAACTTGGCGGGCTATGCGTAGTATATTGCATATCTGGTAACACATCGACGCTTTAAAAAAAACATCACGCGAACGAATACTGTCAGACAAAAGCTTGGGACCAATCGGGCAAGGAGATACCTCCAAGGCCAAATGCAACGAGGCTATTCATGAGTGAAACCAATGCTGAATAACGATCTTCGGCTTCATGTAAGCGGCTACCCCATAGAGACGGACACCACAGGAAGTGCGTACATGGGGCGGGACTCTAGGGAACAATACAATGTCCGCCGAGCGCGTGTAACTGTGTCCGGTCGTTGGAAACCCACCTAGGTGGTGGATGAACGGTGATTAATCTACACGGGCGAGGTGCGCAGTGTGTGGTACGGACGTACCACTAGGATCAATGTCATGAAGGCGATCAAGACGATGTACGGAATTATGATCATGATCATCTGTTTCACAGTTGCTGATGCTTCTGTGACCAATTACATAAATGAATCGGGTAGAGACGTCCAAAGAAAAGCCATGGGACGCTTTTAAGCTCGACTCTTGACCGTATTTGGATTACCAGGGTCAAGGCAGCGACTGCCCACCTATCGAACGAGAAAGCATTGAAAGGGCTTGAATAATAGGCGAGAGAAGAGAAGAGACGAACGTGGGGGCACTGGCGCCAAAGCCTGCGGCCTGAAAAATACATAGTCCTTTACTCGGTTCAGGTCCGAGGTATTCATTTGCATAGAGTCTTGAAATAGGTGCATCAGTGGTGGACAAGGTGGGACATGAGAAATCACTTTATCATTGACAATTGATAACACTCGTCAAGATAAGAGTGATGCCAAAATTGATCAGGGTTACGTCACGCCTGGCCTTGCTGAATAGAAATGTGCCGAGGAGGACAGGAACCATGACGTGGCCACCAATGATGTTTAAGGAGAACCAGGAATAGAACAAAGCGTGTACATGGGGAGGGGTCGTGCTACCTGCTTCCACGAAATGTCAACACTTTGTGTTTACCTGAGGAATAGATTGCGTACTATTTGGAGTGGGCAACGCGGCATCCATTTTGACTACCAGCACCCGCGGAACAAGATGGACAATGAGCGAAGAATTGCCAGGGCCAGCCAAGCCGAGTGAGTAGAAGTGGTACTAGGATGGGTCGGAAAGGGCAGAAGAGAGCTCTCGATTTGTCTGTCCGGGGGTTTAAAAGCTAACACAATATCCATCCGCGACATCGGATGTGTGCCTGGAGCTGACGATGGGCAACTGATTAGGTTTATTTCATCCCCCTAAAAGACAAAAATGATACTGTAGGCGCCAACCGAGGTGAGGCGCAGAGGCATAAGAGCCCTGACCCGAGGACGTCATTACTACATACATAAATGCGCTGCCGACCAGTACAACTCTGACGATGCGCCGCAGTTAGCGGAAATTTTTTTTTGGGTTCAAGCTACAGTAGGGTCAGGCATTAGGTAGCGGTGGAGGGTCAGTTACGTACCACTGTGCGCTCCCGGCAAAAGTATTTTTGGCCATTTTTATATGCGCAGGCGCTCGCTCTGGTGTGTAGCAGCTCAAATGCGCCGGGTCGCAGCGCGAGGTCGCCAAAGCACTTGGAGAGCCTGCCCCGCAACTTTGAAGAGGGGGTGAATGTGTTTCAAACACAGCTCGATCTGGCTGTTGCAGGGGTAATATTGGTTAATGACCGCGGCCAGTCAACACCCTCATTTATGCGAAGATAGAACCTCTGACCAATCGGACTCCCACGTTCCATCGTAGTGATGGCATGTAGGTAAAAGCCTAGTATTGTAGAACAACGAGGTACTACGGGCCGCCGTCGGTGCAACAATGCAAGCGACGCTAACAGAGGCAGGGGCGACAGCGAGGTAGACGGACGATCTCCTCCGGACTCGTCTGTATGGCACCCGAGGCAGGCCCGACACTTGGCCGATATTTGTGGGGACAGGCAAGGGGGAGGATAAAAGTGGGCAGGAGGGATGGTGGGTTGAGAGAAGCAGAATTAGCTCAGATCACAAGGGATACTCTTTCTGACGTCACTTTGCCTCGTTGGGGAAAGCTCGGAAGATTGAAAGGGGCAGAAAGTGGACCGAATTAATTAAACCTCGTGCCAGAGTCATGTCAGAAGAGATCACTGCTCTTGCTCGTTGGCTTGGGCGTGTGTGATCCGGGGTGTGTGAATAAACGGATTCGTTTACCATCGCTAATCCGTCTCCGTGCTGAAGCAGTTCGTCGAACCCTCTCTCTCCTTTCCTCTCTTCCCCCATATCCTCCTCACTCTATCTGCCTTTTAGTCCGTGTCATGGTCAGCATTTAAATGCCATGCACATCTTTCCTTGAGCTCACCCTCTTGAACATAGGAGACGCTAAGCACACAGTCCTTCAAATTCGACTGCGACGCTCTTTACATAGAGACACACTCTTTGCATCAAGAAGGAAAGTATCAATGGGCGCTCATTTATATCGACGCACAAGGCACCGTCACACGGCTACCGACGCCAAAACTGCCTTCGAGGCCGACATCTCGTCATAGCGGCTCCAGCTCAACACAGCGAGAGTCGCATGCCCCTGCTGTGCCTGCCCAGCCAAATGGCATGAGCAATCCACGCGGGGGACCATCGCAGTTGTTGGGCTATTGCAAAATCGGGGGGTACACCGGCGGCTTGAACAGGAGCGAGTTCGAGCAAGTCGGAAATGCAGCGTTGGGCGGGAAGAAAGATGGCGTACGGCCGACATGGCTACTGCAGGTTCTCATGACGCTGCAGGAGCGGGGCTGCATTTTGTGGGATGGACCCGTCGCGGGGATAGAGGGGAGAGTGTTGGAGATCAACCGGGAGGCGGACATTCGATGGCTTCAAGCATTTCTACACAGCACGCCTTACAGGATCTACGTGACCACGATTTGACGACTCACGAGACGGTAAGCCGTTTGCGATAAAGCTGGAAGCAATAGACTTATTTCCTTCCGCTGTGCAGCAGATGGAGATACCCACGTACCGGTAGTGTATATTTGTATATAAAGAGTAAAATGTGGCAATGTGGCTGAAATTGAATCGGCGACATGAGCGGAGAAGAGAGTGGCGTGTGGAGGGCGTCATGGGTTAACCGAGGCCGTGACCAACGCCGCGCATTCGTGACACAAGCAATCAATGCTCACCACGCCAAACTCGTCTCTCCCCTCCAGCAAGGGCAAATCCTCAACTGGCGTCAAGCCTTGGTCACAGCTGCCCCCGGAGATAATCAGGTTCGTCAAATCGCCCTCATCTTCCCCCCTACGCTCACCCAAATACACCTCTAGACTTATCGCCACATACTATATCCTAGACGTGTCTAATTCTGCCTATTGTCCCTCAACATGGGACCTCCGCGAACACTGGCCACACCGCATCGTCTATACCATCTTTCGCGACGCGTTTGCCCTAGAAAAGTTGATGACAGTGTGTCCATCTTGGGGTTCTGCGCGTGAGCCACAATCGCGTCCTAGCGCGTGCTACCACCCTGATCATTGTCTCCAGTCGAATGGCATCGCTTTTGGACCCATGCGTGTTGTGCGATCGACCCCCTTGACTCCCTCGCACAGCATACCGTCACCCAGCAAAATGACAATTCTTCCTCCCCGCAACGCGTCTCCCCGTATCACCAGTTTCGTCTAATCACCCAATGCTCTTGTTACGTTTGCAGAATCAACAATCCTGGAAGCAATGTTGGTCTTGCATCGGCAAAACGCGCCGTGGCCGTCCCTTTAATGGGCACGATCCTCACCTGTCGCGAGCACCGGAAAAGCACATATTGCGGCTTATGTCTGCGCGAGGCACCCCCACGTTGCGATCTCTTCACACCAGAAGTAGCTGCCGTTGGCTGCATCGAGAATGAAGACTTAGAGACCTGGCCGGCCGTCGCTGCAACGTGTCGTGGCTGTCGCAATGAATGGCTTTGGCGACGCATGAATGTCGCCGCACCCGACCGCGAAGCCGTTTCCGGTGGGTCATCATACTGGTCCTCACTAGATTGGGAAGTACGACAGAGCATCGATGCTTTCATTGACGCGGGTGAGGGCACTCTTGGCGAGATCATCCAGGTAGCACGAGAGAAACACTGGTTGAATCGTTACACCCGGGTCAGAATGCATATGGAGCATGCACTCGCCCAGCAAAGACTTGACATGCGTACCAGTGGCTATGTCTACGAAAATGCTGACGAGGATACGACCGCTGGGGAGATTGATCCAGATGATTACGAAACACTCGCTATGGCCGAGGAGTTGCATAGTGTACGCGACATGGCACAATCGGATTGGGCGCGCACACGCATCCTCGACGGACTCTGGCTCTCCCCAGCGGACGACTGGTATGGGTATCGTCCCCGACACCCCCCATCTGCAGAACATCCCGTACCATGGGCACTTGCCACCTCCGACGGACAAGTGCACCCTGTCCCGGCGACTCTCCGCGTGCCCCCTGCGCCAACGTATCATCTCGCCGATCAACTTTATCGTGTCTTCGAGCGTCAGTTACGCAAAATCCTCCTCCCAGCAATGCAAAACATAATCAAAAGGATTATGTTCCAAGGTCGCGCCGAAGCAATGAAGACCGTTGCGACCATGGAGCTGGAAGATGTGCTACGTGCACTTCAACAAGCATGGGCATGGAGCAAGGACCTCCGCCGTCCTCCTGCGCACGAGAGCAACGATCCGGACCCTGGTACCCCGCTAGACGATGCATGTTCGAGCTCTAAATCAGAAGCTTCGCACACCACCAGTCCAGTCTTGAGTACCGCGACGTTGCAAACGACCCCGTCTCCTCCGCCAAGCGACGACAAAAGGGAGAAGGACGGGGACGCAGAATCACCTAGCGAGGAGGTCCCGCGGATGAACCTTTTCACCGAGTTAGGCCCCCCCGAGCCGTCCAACCTCCTCCGCGATATACCGTATGTTCCAACGACACTGCAAGAAATGCCCTCGTTCTCCCTCAAGGCGTTTATAGAGGTGAGTATTTTCAGAAGGTCCAATGTGCCAGTGGTTAACACGAACCTGTCAGGTTTGGCGTGAATCATACGCTCCCTTGTTTGCTTGCAGTTGTAAAATTTGCGAGCGTGCCATGCTTCATCGTGATGTTGGCGACACTGTCCGCCCTAACGACACCAACTACGTCGTACCTTCTCATCCGGCAACATACCCGCAACGGGGGCAGCACCGAGCTGCATTAGGGAATACCATTCGCCTAGAAGAGGCCGTGTACGAAGAAGAAGAGGAAGAAGAGGAGGACGACGAGGAAATAATGTACTCGGACTACTCGGACGGGGACCAAGTTGCATATGCCGAAGGGACGGATGCGGACGTCGCACTTACGTCCCGGAAGCGCGACCATGAGCATGGGGGCCATGATCCTCGTTCCCAAGCGGAGACGGAGAATGAAGCTTTAAAGACCCCACCGAAGCGTACGCGCGTGGAAGGCAAATATTCTCCGCTGACGGCCGCCGAAGTGTCAGCCGCGAGGATTTCGAAACGCGGATCTGAGGAGGCTGCGTTGTCGAGTGTTGCGGCGGGGAAACGTCCACGCGTCGCCGATGGGGGGGAAGCAGCTGAGGGTGATGAAGGATTGACAACGCCAGATACCGGGAACGCCCCTACGATCAACAGCGAGTCGTCGTCGATACGCTTGCAGACGACACAGACGACAACAGGTAGGGAGGGCGTGGGCGTTGAGACGTGATCGGCGCAGCTGACGAGTTTAATCAATTTGTTGTAAGATATGTGAGTTTGTTTTATTTTAACCCTTTTGGACATTGTCACTTACTCTATTTTTAAAGCTTTTGTCTCTTTGTAACGCCACTGTATCAATTCCGATCTTCTCGCGTCGCGCATAGCGTTGTTGTATGTCACGGTCACATCGAGACGGGGGCAACCACAGTGATCAAGAAGTGTCCTACTCGTCTTCACTGGCCCGGTCTGTGTATCATACAGTACTGCCACCGCCCGGCAATCTCCCTTTACACCTAGCCATTCAAAATTCCTCTTAACCTTGAACCCCAGTCGTGTATCTTGTGTTTGCGGACAATTATTCTACCGCTCCAGCGGGATAGATTCCTATTCTCAATGACCGACCGGAGTTTACTTCCAGTCGCGACCGCGATCGTCCGTGATGGTCTGTGCACTTTATTATTGTCATCATCAATCAGTCGATGCTAGGGTATATTTATCGTCGGACAATACGGGGACACGGAGAGTATTCACGTCGATGAGTTCTATATACGTGGCAAAGCGACGACTGCATTACGCTTTCCGAGTCCGTAGTACTTGTATGGCGGCACTTTACATAATCTGCTGTCCAATTAGTCAATGACCCCCCGGTTCCCTGTTACGATCAAAATAATTGGGCCTATAGGGCTATAAAAGCGCGGCGCCAAAAATGGCGCCACACGCCGCGAGAGCCATGCCACTCCATCCACGCCCATCGGGCATCCAGACCGTTGCAGGCGCTGCATTAAATTGTGTTGAGCTGGAAGAGGACGAAGGTTTCGTTGCTGACGGGGAGGAAGGTGATGATGAGGACAGAGCGGCGGTAGAGGCGAAAGAGAGCGTGACGTTGTCGATCGCGCAGAATCGCTGGGCAAGGCTTTCCGCTGAGGGCACGTTCGCGCCGCAATTAGATGCGACACATGAGTAGAGTGTGGCTGCGAATGTCCTGTTTTGGTGGAGGGGAAAGGGTGAGAGTATGGTGAGATTACGCGTATGAGAAGTGAGAGGGTGATGGCGATTGACATACTGGTTTGTGCAATAGCAGGCGACTGCTGTGATGCTGGTGCAATTGACTTGCGCAACAGCGTCGGTTAGACAGTTGGTTACTACGCAATTGGAAGTGTGGAGGTGGGGGGGAAAAAAGGAAAAAGGTCAGCTCGAGCGTAGAAAGATGGAGATGGTTATGGCCTTGTTTTTGGTTTGTAATGAAACGTACCACATGTAGAGTAACCCGTAAGGCTTGGAAATGGCGCCGAGGAGGTCGTTGATGGAGTTGTACTAGGGCCGACGGTGATGGGAATGGAGGTGACGATCGTTGAGCCTTGAGAATTAGTCGTGGTCAGGTTTGCGAATGTGGTGGGGGTGGTGGATGCCGTGCTGTTCGTTGAAGCTGGACTGCTGGAAACATCACTCCCGGAACTTGGAGGGTTGGTGGTCGTAACAGGTGGCGAAGAGTCGGAGGACTGTGCGGAAGAGGGAATGGGAGAGAAAGAGGGGAGGAGGGAGAGGAGGAAGAGGAAGAGAGTGTAGAAGAGATTCATGGCTTCTGAAAAGAGAGTACAGTAAGGGGTACAAGTCTTCGACTGTTGCGGTGTCAACAGCCCCCGGCCCGGAAGACTTGGGCGGCCTCTTGTTGCTCCCTCACTTTTGTTGCTCCCTCGCTCATCGTGTAATGTTGGTGTGCGCAGCGTACATGTACGTGTTTCTAGGAGAGAGTTGTGTAGGAGACCTTTTCTCCCTCAAATTTCCTCACACCTGCCAATCGTCACATTCTTCACTCTTCCCCTCTCGATCGCCCATCGCCCATCGCCCATCGCCCATCGCCCAGACACTCCGGGGCGTGTTCAGCTAGGGAACAGGGGCCGTCTTAATATGGGGCAGTGGATATATAAAAGGCTGCCGTCTGCATCCCCTTTTCTTCGTTGTCGCGTACGATGCCATTCTTCTCATCCCCTCTGCCCAAGGCTCACACCTCGGACGGTGACACTCCAGACGATGACCCCTTCGACGGTGAAATAGACAGCAATGCGACTCCTGAAACCGTCTCTAGCTTAACTGGTGTTAACGATGCCCCCGTTGGCCTCTCAAATGCACAGTATGTCCAACAAAAACGCAAGATGCTTGACGCGGTGAATCGTCTCCGCGGGACCGGGTATGGAGACTATGAGCATTATCCTTCAATCCGCTACTCATCTCATGTTACCCTTCTTCCCGCAGCGCTCACCTGGACCTTGACATACCTGTTATCGTCGTCCTCGGATCTCAGAGTGCTGGAAAGTCGTCTCTCATAGAGGCGATCTCAGGTATTACCCTCCCTCGAGCATCTGGCACGTGCACGAGGTACGCGTCTTTAACCCTCGCTTGCATGCATCCCACGAACCCTATCACATACTCGCAGGTGTCCGACAGAATGCCAGCTTTCGCACTCCACCGAACCGTGGCGTTGCGTTATCTCGCTCCGCATGGTTACAGATGAGAACGGAGTCGATCTAGACCAACCTTACAGAGTCGAATTTGGTGATCCCATTTTCGATAAGCCTCTTGTCACAGAGCGGATTCGCCGCGCCCAGAGTGCAATTCTGAATCCGAACACCCCAACTCGTAAATTCTTGGAAGCATCTCTTGACTCCCTAGAAGGGAGGCAGTTGTCGTTCTCTTCAAACACCGTTTGCCTAGAGATAAGCGGAAGGGATATCGATGATTTGTTTTTTGTTGACCTCCCAGGTGGGCAAAATGGAGGTCTGAATTTCCCACCCAACTAAACCGCGATAGGTTTGATACCTGGTGGGGACCCTCGCGATTCCGGTCTGGTTGAGAAGCTCGCCAAAGCATATATATGCAAGGATAGCTGTATCATCCTTTTAACTATTGCTTGCGAAAGTCAGCTCGTCGTTACCTCTACCCGTATCAATCCCTTATCGTCATGAACAGCTGATTACGAAAACCAAGGAGCACACCGCCTTGCTTCTCAGTATGATACAAACGGCTCGCGAACCATCGGTATACCCATCCTATTTTGGGTTTCGTCCGTTAGGAGGCTGATGCTCGTTATGTAGGTGTTCTTACGAAGCCTGACAGAATCCCAGTAGGCGAAGAAGGTAGTTGGATTGGGATGATTGAAGGTCATAGCGATGATGATGAAAACGGTGGAATCGAGTATTTTTCTGTGAAAAATCCTGATTCACAGGACATGAAGAATGGGATCACCTACGAACAGGCACGTCAAAAGGAAGCGGAGTTTTTTTCGACCAAAGCACCATGGTCCAACTTGGATTGGCTGTACCAGCAACGCTTGGGTACGGAGAAGCTTACACGACGTCTTGGTGAACTCCTGTCCAACTTGATAGCTAAACGGTAAGTTCTCGCTACACTGAAAATCCGAAATTGATTAAAAGGTTTCGGTAGGCTTCCCGAGCTGGAGGAGGAACTCGAAAAGTTATTGGAACGAACGACTCATGACCTTTCGCGACTGCCAAACCCACCATCTTCTGAGCCCGTCGGAGAGATGCTGCGACTGATTGGTTCGTTTGCGCGTTCCATTGAGTACCTTGTCGAAGGCACTCCGGACGACGACGGTCTGATACAAGCGCTTCGCGAACCACGAAAGAGCTTCAAGAAGGCAATACGTCAAACAGCGCCCGATTTCCGTCCACTCGCTCGCCCCAAGAAAACTGAGAGGTCGATGCTTAAACAGCCGACAATACCTCTCGCGCCTAATTTCCTCAAGGATGAAGAAGAAGACTGGCAAGACCAGACCAGTTCCAGTGACGCCATTTATATCGAGGATGTTATGAAGAGGGCGAACTCGTAAGGACGCGTAACCTGTTCGATTTCTGCGCTTAGTTTGGACCTCATCAGGGCCGTGACTCGGGAACTTCCAAACAATTACCCATTCATCGTCAAGAAACACTTTATTAGTTCCATAGTAAAGGAATGGAATCCATCTTCGAAGAAACTATTCGATTTCACGAGGAAGGAGCTCACTAGACGCGTCAAGGAAGTGATTGAGGATCATTTTTCCCAATATACTCAGGGCCACCTCAAGCAGCGAATTATGTACATTTCAATGCCTCTGTCTCACATCCTTTATTGACGTATTTTAGATCCATTATGCATGGACACATACAGAGGTCTGCGGATCTTGCCGAGCAGCGTATCACCTTCCTATTGGAGGAAGAACAGGAACCATTCACCATGAACGAGCACTATTTCATGGATTATCGCTCAAAATTCCTAGGACATTACAAGGGAATGCGCCAAAAGGCCGAGAGCAGCTTCATAGACAAATTACAGAGCGAAGAAAACAAGCAGCTAGTGAGCAGGGTGACTTCTACCCTTGCTGCTTTGGGCCTTTCCAACGTCGACTCCTCGACCTTACCTCGCCTGCTCCCACCGGACCCTATGGAATCTGCCATCGAAATCATGGCCGAGGTCCGAGCTTATTTCCAAGGTTCTGAACGTTCTCTCCTTTCGTTAGTTTGAGCATACATGATTGACGCGATATGAAACCACAGTGGCTTACAAACGCTTCGTTGATAATGTACCGATGGCCATTGACCGCACGATGGTGCGTGGCCTAAAGGTAGGCCTCGAATCGGCGCTGTTCAATGGCATGGATATTAGTGGACCGGGAGGGTATGAGCGTTGCAGGTTGCTTCTGAGCGAGCCGGAAGGTATTGTTGCGCGCCGCACCGAACTGCAGAAGAGGCGTGACCGACTCGGGAGGGCAAAAGAGGAGCTTTTGCAGGCGTTTGGATGACCGCTGGCCGCCGGGAAGCTTGTTTGATCCCGTGTCGTTCCATTCAATTGTATTCGAACAACAAATTATTATAGAACTTTAGAGGGTGTCGATCGTTGAGCGCGTCAGTATGAAATCCGCAACTGACTCGGGAAATAGGTTTGATATTTTGCATTTACTGTACTCGAGTACTGTACTGTGTTGTTTCCTTGGCCTTGCCTTGAGGCCGCGCTTGATGAGCCGTCTTCCCGGTGCGGTTGATCACTTCCCCGCGACACGCCGAGTCACGGCCGCAAAGCACTGCTTCGCTTTCTGACCTGCTTCGTTCACGTATCATCTCGGGATATTACTGTCAACTGTAGGTATTGGTGGATCAATGACAACTCATCGCATTCAGTTGCGCCCGCGATTACTGTAACAACAACTAGTACAAGGTTGTGGCGAGTCGCAACGAAATTGACTGTTCTCGTCACGGATGTGGCACCTCTTATTCTTCCTATGGTCCTAGCCTGATTGGCTCATTGGCTAACTGTCCGTCCTTTGGGCGTCCGATGCGCGCCGTATCCCGATATCCACGTACAGTATCTTATGCGCCGTCTCTTTGCAATTCCACCAGACGTCTCCTACGCGACGGTCGCCTGAATGTACTGTACAGTAGCGCTGGTTATTGATTGCACCGCTTCTTGGTCCATGCGGGATTCTACTTTGAATGAGTTGACCGTTTATAGACTCTAGCGCTCCGGGTCCCTTTTCATGAACAAGGCTTTGTGTCTGCCTAACTGATCACCCAAAGGTATTGTCAGTAAGTTTCGCCACGTTGACCACATCAGCAAGATGATTTGGTTACTAGCATACTAGTCTAGTCGTGGCTAGTAAACTAGTAGCCTAGTTTTTCGACTAGGCTAGTGGACTTGCCATGCGCTAGTTTCGACAATTCTAGCGCCAGCTGTCTAGTTTCGGAACTAGTCTAGTTCATGTAAATAGTCTAGTAGACTTGCCAAGCACCATTTTGGCAAACTAGACCAATTCATCGTGTACTAGGATAGACATTCCATTCTAGAAATAGCTTGTTTTCTGTTCACAGATTCAGACTTTCTAGGTCGAACCACTTATCACACATCAATAGAAGAATCAAATCAATTGTATTTCATTATCCCACGCATGATAGACATGAACATGTTACACTAAAGAAATCCTTCCAAGCTTGTACCCATACCCTTACCCGCGAGGACCCATACCCGTACTGAAGGGTACCATGTTACAGGCAGGCCACCCACGCAACGGCACCAAGGAAGCTGACCAAGGTGAGGACGGAGATGATGAGTGCAACGAGGGGAATACGTGAAGAGAGGGTGGAGAAGAAGTACGAGCCATAGATATCCACCGCGAGTGTCTGTTGCCCGAGGTCAATACCATGTTACTACATTCACAAACGCACGAGACGGCGCGAAACGTCAGGTCCCCCGATATGCAGATATCTGCTGATACCGAAGAGCGTCCAGTATATGACTGCATACGAGAAAAGCACCGTCGCTGTTTTGTCATTTTCGCGGTGGACGGGCATAGACACCCGATGTTGGGCAGTGTTTGTGGAGGCGTCGGCGCGCGCACCTGCGTCGCTGTTACGGCGTTTCTGCACGGCAGCCTGCTGCCGGCGGAAATAGGAAGGTGAGTGAGGTATTATGAATGTTACCGTCGACAGGCCGAGGAGGTGTATCGCAAGATACCCTGATCCCCGGAATGAGTATGCACACGGTCAGGAACGAAAAAAGGGTGATATTGACCTGTGAGGGAAACAAGACCCTCCTTGTTGGCGCTAATCAGGGTTTGCTGTGTTGCGTTGAGGACGTAAGATGTCAAACCGGCAGAAAGGGAAAGCTGGTGTGCTATACCGTCGAGAAGGCGTGGATTAAGGGGTATCGTGTTTTGGTTGTATCACGTACCCAACGCTACAAGAAGCCCGAGTAGCGATATTGGCATGCTCGTGATGAACGGGCGCAAAAAAGCTCATAACACTGGTATCAGCGCAAGCGTCAGGAAGAAGTTCCACTGTACGCCGTATTCAGTGACATGTTCCTTCATCCATCGTCAGCAGCGTATCCAATCCGAAAACGAAAAGTAGACTTGGGTAACTTACCGGATATTGCGTACCCTTCACCAATACGACGCGTAGCAAGCCAAGCACCAGGACAGGCAGGGATTTTTCGAGAACAGACAAGATCTCCGACCTAAGTGGAGGTCTCAAATCCGCTGGATATTTAACGAACTGTATGACTGGGATCGCGGAAACAATTCCTTGGGAAAACACAAATGAGCCAACGCCTATGTCCATCTACTGATGCTCTTAAGTATCACAAAAGGCAGTAAACATGAGAAAAAATACGCACGAATGATACTCCATAGGTCTCGCACTTGGCTAGCATGCGGGGAAACACAGGGAAGTCAACTGCAAGGATCGCGAGCACTGTCACGAGCATCATATGCGCGCGGTATGTACTCAATGCGGACAGACGCGTTGTCTCGGTCTGTTCGGGTGAACCCGCGCCTTGCTTAGAGGGCTTATCGTGATGAGAACTCGACGCACGGTGCGACACGAATGATGAACGTGGAGAGCCGCCAGAGGGTAGAGGTGTACCAGACTGGCATGTCGGGAAAAGAAAACATATAAACGCGGTGGGAAGAAGCAAGATGGCGGATAGTGTGCCTGGGCGATGAGCAAAGAGAGTCATCGAGAGGAGCAGAGGGATAACGAGGAGTAACCATTCCGAAAGTAACAGAAAGGATTTCTGTGGTTGCGAGCGTGAGCGGATGGCAGAGTGCAGCACAATGGAGGCCTTGTGGTTGCATCGTTAGCAAATGCCGCGTGTCATAAGAGAGGATGCAGACATACGAGGGCAATGAGGGCTATCATGTTAACATGAGGAAGGAGTTTGTGAGAGCTCACATGGAATTTGCGCACATCCACGCCAGAGTAGGCAAATATGAACCACACGTCGACAAATATGAACCACACGTCGACAAAAAGCCTGATTGCTATGGCCACAGTTGAGATGATTAGTAAGCGCTTGGCAAAGCTATCTACGCTGAAGAGGTTGCCAGATGAGAAGCCAAACAGTCGTATGACTCGTATCGACACTGTGGGACTGTGGTGATTAGTCATGCAGAACAAACCGCACAGTGGAGATACTTACATGACAAGACAAGACAAACCCAACACAGGAGCGTTGAAGCAGGTGACTCACGCAAAGGAGAAAGAAGTAGAGGTAACCCTGAATTGAGTTGCTGTGGCTCCAAGATTGGAGGTGTTTGCGACATTGAATAGCCATCAAGGTAGTCAGCTAAGGGTCAAATGAGTTGTTGTACCCACCTTCGTAGCTGGATAAGTTACACCAAGATGTTGACCAGGCGGTGGTGCATGTACAGGGGCCAGAGCAGCAGAATAGAGGCGGGAACGGGGTGTGCGGGCAAGGAAAACTTGATTGTAAGAGACCTTCCTAGCATGTTCAAATACGAGAGCGAAAAAAAAGATGGAAGCACGTCAACCGCGTGGTCACTAGCATGACACATGACATGTGACAGCGTACATTCCACTAAGACTGCAAGCGCATGGCGGTCTCAATGCAAATAAAGATACTATATCGTTTTGGGAAGATCCCTGATCTTGTCGGTGTTAAATTGTCCGGACCAGCGGAGACCGAGGGCGATTCGGCGAATGATGACGATGAGCAAGAGGTTCAGGCTTCGGAGTCTCAGGAGCGGCCAAGGCTCTCTCTAAGTATTCTTCCCTCTCCTGCAAGCGCCACGGTGCTACCCACTGCCATCCTACATGGCACGGTTGATGTGCTCGTGCCACTCGCGTCAAAGAAGGACGTCGACAATCTCGAAAGAGCTGGAGCAGCTGTGCGTGATGACCAGTGGGTTTTGAGACGAGAGGAGAAGAAATAATTTGTCTTCTTGTTTCATTTGTAATCGAGTTCGTATACTACATATGTCTTTCTAGCATTACAGAGTTACCTAGAAATACCTAGAAATAGATTCGTAATACTAGCCCAGCTAGAAATACCTAGAAAATTTTAGTTGAATACTAGGCTTACTAGAGTGCCTAGCGACAGCAACCTAGGAACGCTAGTCGCTCTAGCACGTTTCATCTTGCTGATGCAAGAACACCCCTCGAATCACTTTCAGACGTCTCGCAATTCTGCCGCTTTTTTTTCTCACAGGAAATCTATAAAAGCCCACCTCTGCAGACTCTCGTCTCCTCAGAGTGCAACACGTTCCCACTCTCAATTTTCTACAAGTTAACGAATATGACTTTCTCTGACAGCAGTACCGACACCGATAGTAACTTCGGAATACCGGGCAGCCTCACTGGAACCACTGGTTCGCCAGCTGGTCTCTCAAAACCGCCGCAGGAGAGACGCAGGGTGGTTGAAGCTGTGGATCGCCTTCGTGCGACGAGGTGAGAATTATTCCACATTACCGACCACCACCGGTCTTGACTTTACTTTGTTCTTGCAGCATCCCTAACGCCGCTGTACTTAGAAGATCACCATCCATGGAGGCCAAGCCGGAGACTTCGTTATCCGATACCGCGGACGCATCAGGGCCAGTCGGCCTCTCAGACCCGCAATATGTTGCCCAGAGACGCAAAATGCTTGATACTGTGAATCGTCTTCGAGCGACGGGGTGAGACTACCGCCTTTTGTTTCCGTGTACCCATCTCAACTTCGTTATTGCAGAGCTCACCTGGAACTCGACATCCCCATCATTGCCGTCCTGGGATCCCAATCTGCTGGAAAGTCATCGCTCATAGAGGCCATCTCAGGTATTACATTACCACGCGCTTCGGGCACTTGCACTAGGTAATGCATTGTTGGTCCCTGTATTGTCATTTTCCCCATGAATCTCATGCCCTGTACTCAGGTGTCCGACAGAATGCCAACTGTCGCGCTCAAATGGGCCCTGGCGTTGCGTGGTTTCATTGCGCATCGTCACGGATGAAGACGGCTCGGTGCTTCCACAGCCCCGTAAGCTCGACTTTGGCGATCCTATCTACTCCAAGTCCCTCGTCACTGAGCGGATTCGCCGCGCCCAGTGCGCAATCCTCAATCCCGACACTCCGTTCACATTCTTCCTGGACGCACCTCCTGATGCCTTAGAACAGAAGGATTTGTCATTTTCTTCCAATTCGGTCTGCCTAGAGATAAGTGGAAATGACGTCGAGGATTTGTCCTTTGTTGACCTCCCGGGTGCGTAATACAAATGCCTTGATTTTGATAGTTGATTAAGCCATGATGCCATGGCAGGCTTGATCGTGGGAGGGGAGCCACGTGATGCTGATCTGGTTCAACAACTCGCTGAAGAGATCATTCGCAAGGAGAGCTGTATCATTCTATTAACCATTGCTTGCGAAAGTACGCCAACCTTTAACCCACCTTATGTGGTCCTCGCATCATCTTTGTGAACAGCCGACTTTGAAAACCAAAGCGCGCATCGCCTCGCAGAGAGATTTGACCCACAGGGCTCTCGGACCATCGGTAGTTTGATGCTTCATGATGTCCTTTCGCGCTGCTAATGACGGTTGTGCAGGTGTCCTCACTAAACCTGACCGTATACCCACGGGAGAAGAGTCGATCTGGATAAGAAAGATCCAGAGTGGTGGCAAAGACGGAGGGGTCGAGTATTACTCGGTGAAGAACCCCGACTCACAGGATATCAGAAACGGAATCACATATGGGCAAGCTCGAGAGAAGGAAGCCGATTTCTTTTCGACCAAGGCTCCGTGGTCGAACCTAGATTTGCTTTACAAGCGGCGCTTGGGCACAGATAAGCTAACGCGGCGTCTGGGCCAAGTTCTATCTAACTTAATCTCCAAGCGGTAAGTTTTGCATTACATCAAAACCTTTGCGCTTGGTTAAAATTGTTTGGTACTAGGCTTCCAGAGCTGCAGGGCGAGCTCGATAGGCTACTCGAGCAAGTGAATGATGATATCTCGGGTCTCCCGGATCCGCCGTCCTCCGAGCCTATGGTGGAGATTATGAAACGGATTGGAGACTTTGTCCGCTCTATCGAGCACATCGTCGCTGGTGCTCCCGACGAGAATGGTTTCATACAAGCCCTTCTTACGCCACGAGAGCGATTCAAGAAAGGAATACGCGAGACGGCACCAGACTTTCGCCCGTTTGAACAACCCAGGGATGTCAACGCTGCGCCAGTTCTTCCTCAGCCACGCTTTCTCTCGAATGAAGAAGCAGAATCGGAATGGCAGCCGAATGACGCAGGTCGAATGATCTTTGTTGACGAGGTCATGAACAAAGCAAACTCGTAAGTAATGGTCCTCTTCTCCACACACTCAGTCATGACCTCCATCATCAGCGCTCGGACTCGGGAGCTACCAAACAATTACCCATATATTGTCAAAAGGCAATATATTGGCGCTATTGTGAAGCTGTGGGATATACCGTCCCGGCAGCTCTTCGAATTTGCGGTGAAGGAACTGAACAAGCACGTCAAGTTGCAGATTGAAAAAAAATTTGCACAATATACCTATGGTCAACTGAAGCAGCGAGTCACGTACGCTTTGCGTTTTTCTTCCTGCTAATGTTCCATTTGTTGACGATAGCTTAGGAGCATCATGAAAGTCCACATAGAGAAATGTGCTGATGCTGCGGCACGGCACATTGACTACTTGCTTGAGGAAGAGAAAGAGCCATTCACAATGAACGAGCACTATTTCATGGAATATCGTTCGAAGTTCTTGGCGCACTACAGGCAAGCTCGCCTAAGTGCTAAGAGCCAGTTTATACGGAATCTCGAAAATAGGGACGACGGGGATATAAAGGCGGCCATGACCGACACACTCTGCTCTCTGACTAGGATGGGACTAGAACAAGCCGATGCGTCGTTATTCGCCAACCTACTCCCATCGGATCCCATGGACCCAGCGATCGAAGTAATGGCGGACGTCCGCGCGTATTTCCAAGGTTCGTCAGACATCCTTTTACCCCTCGTTCGTCTTTATCGCGCCTGACCCACTCGTATCAGTGGCATACAAACGGTTTGTCGATAACGTCCCAATGGGTATCGATAGGACACTGGTGCGCGGAATGACCCGCGGCCTTGAAGGAGTGCTCTTAAGTGGTCTTGGTGTCAGTGGTCCCGAAGGGTACAAGAGGTGCAAGATGCTTCTGAGTGAGCAGGAAGAGATTGCCGAGCGTCGCAGCGAGTTGGAAAAGAGGCGTAAGCGGTTGATATTGGCAAAAGAAGAGTTGATAGAAGAGTTCGCCGTGTGATGGATGGGTGGAATGTGATGTTTGTGTACCGTGTATCGTGACCCCTTCATGCTTTTAGCTACGGATAACGTTCTTCCTCTTCTTTTATTTCACACTGTCGGATACATCCAATGCCGCCACCGCTGGCCGCCGGGAAGCATATTTAAATCCTGTGTCATTCAGTTTAGGTATTCGAACAACATATTAGTATAGAACTTCAAGTTTAGAGGGTCACGGTGTCGATCGTTGGGCGCGCCATTACAGTATGAATACCGCAAATGACTCGGGAAATAGGTTTTATATTTTCCACTTACTGTACTCGAGTACTGTGTGAAGCGGGGATAGGAGCGGAGTAGACGACCGGTGGGCGTCTGATGGAGAGAGAGGTACGCGAGAATGCTGTATTGCCCCTGTACTACGGTGCCAAAGTGAAAGAGTAGGCAACTCTGCCAGAGGCGGAAATTTTGCTTGATTATGATTTCCTTTATAATTTAGAATGAAACTTGGTCGAACGATCATGATTCCGCAATAAAAATTTTAGCCGTGTGATTACATAATCTGTCTCAATTTTGGTCCGAAAAAATCAAATATTTCCTCAGGCGTTTAGAAGCTGTCAGACTCCTAAACAACAGTCCAAAATGCCTCTGAAAAACAAGAAAGCTCGCCAGGCCAAAACACAGAGAGTTCAAGGCGAGAAATTCTTCAAAAAAGGTTTTATCAATAATCTAAATAATCAAAATGACCCCAATTGGATTGATGAAGAAGATCTGAACTCAGATTCAGAGTTTGAAGGTGATGGTGGATGGGCTGTGAGCATATCAGAAGTGACTGTGCCTGATCCCGTGGATGTTTCAGACTCAGAAGATGAGGAAGAAAAGGTTTTGGAAAGAAGGAATGGAAAAGGGGGGATAAAGAGAAAGGCTGCCATCAATAAGGGCAAAGGATCAGACGAGAATGAGAAAGGTGCTGAGGAGTTTGAAGCCCATCGAATCTTGAGTGGGGCTGAAGCATTCTGGAAGGAAAATTTCTCGAAGGTAAGTCCAAGCAGAATTAGTTATTTTGAGATGATACTCACTGTAATTCAGCCTGTTGATCTGTTCAAAGCACCACCACCGCTCACAAGCAAGGGTAGCTATGGTGGCACTAGCCGTGCAAACACTTTCAAGAAACAGGCCACTTTACGCAAGGCAGCTGCTGGATTGGCCAAGATCAGCGGATTTTTTACATCAGTTCTGAAACCCACCGGACTCGAACACCCAATTGAGGTGCTCGAAATCGAAAGCAGCTCATCTGAGGGCACTTCCTCAGACTCTGGGGACGAAGAGTGGGTTGATATTCCCAACGAAGAGCTGCATTTGTCAGTCACTCCTGCATCTGACACCTCAGACTCTGATGTGGCCAACTCGGAGCTGCCATTGGATGACATTCTACCTAACACAGACCCAGACCCGCCAGCAGTCTCCTTTCTCGATCCGACAGCAGATGATGAATTCGGACCGGAGCACATTCCCACTGGCACCCTCATTATGGGTTTGATCAAGGATGCAACGAAGCATAAGGCTTTCGGTGCCCTCTTTAAGCTCCATGCTGTCCGGAACTATCTGGAATTACACGAGCGCTACAGACTCATCCCAAACATCAAGAATCCTGCAATGCGAGCCAGTCTTGTGGTTGCAAAGTCCGTGGGGAAGGGACCTTACCTCGCCCGCCAAATCCGGCACCTTGTCATTTACATCAACAAGTTTCACACACTTCCACCCTCGAAAGCTGGAAAACACCACGCCCACCCCTCTCTCCTGAACAATGAACAAGTATATCAGGCTGTGCGACGTTATCTGACAGTTCAAGAAGCTAGAATGGTTAGTTACATTAAATATCTTATCGAGCGTGAATGAGATAACTCACCTGCACATGGACAGATATCCCCAATTAAACTTCAGCGCGAAGTCAACGAGACAATAATTCCAGGACTTGGACTCGATTTGGGCAAGGCCACGATCTCTGAAAACTGTGCAAGACATTGGTTGAAGAGGTTGGGGTATGAGCTGACCACGGCGAAGAAGGGGATATATGTTGATGGCCACGAGAGACCTGATGTCGTGGATTATCGCAAGACATTCTTGAACACCATTGCCGAGAACGAACACCTGCGGAATATGTATGGCGATAAGGATCTAGAAATCGTACAGCCAATATTGAATCCCGGAACCACAGAGCACCGAGAGCGGAAACACATACCTGTTCATCACGACGAGAGTATCTTCAGGTCCAATGAGCTTCAACAGAGGGTTTGGGTGACAGATGGGAAAATGCCGTTGAGAAAGAAGGGTCAGGGGAAGGCAATCCATGTGTCGGATTTCATTACTGAAGAGACAGGCCGTTTGAGCCTTTCAGAGGAGCAGGTTTTTCGCTTCCATCTCTCACGCTTGCAATTCGCTTACCAAACATTGAGCAGATTGCTTATGACAATGTGTTGCCCGAAAATGAACGCCTCAAGATCCACGATTCCCGAGAGATTATTTACCCTGGTAAAAACACAGATGGTTGGTGGACGGGCGAGATGCTAATCCAACAAGTAAGGCACAAAACTAATCATGTCGTTACATGCTCATCAATAAGCAGGTAATAAAAGTCATCCCAGTATTCGAACGAATGAACCCGAGCGCTGTCGCCGAATTCTTTTTCAACCAATCATCTGCACACGGAGCTTTTGCCAAGGATGCACTTAACACCAACAAGATGAACGTCAAGCCGGGTGGAAATCAACGCTGCATGCATGCAACTTTTATTCCGAACGACAACCCCAATCCTGCACTATGTGGTCAGCCTCAAGACATGATTTTCCCAGATGATTTGCCTCCTGATCACGCGTACTACAATTTTCGTGGGCAGGCCAAAGGGATGAAGGCAGTCCTTGAGGAACGTGGCCTCTGGGACTATTTGTGCACTTAGAATGGTGGTAAGGCATTGTCCGGAGACTGCGCTAAGTGTAAACTGTCACAGAAGGCTTGTGATGCACTTGCCCGAAGCGCTGCTGCACAATCTCTGTTTGACGATGCCGAGGACGAAAACACCACCCCTGAAGACAACCAGACCCCAGACGCGTCCGGCACTTGCTGCATGCATAAGGTACTCTCACTCCAGGCTGATTTTCAAGCAGAGATCCCTCGGTTACAGCAAGTTGTTCAGGATGCGGGGCGCAAATGTTATTTTTTGCCCAAGTTTCATTGTGAGCTTAATCCAATTGAAATGTATTGGGGATGGGTCAAAACTCGTAAGCTACATGCATTACCTACCCTTATGACAACGTTCTGATGATATTTAGGCCTGAGAGCACTCGCAGATGGGACATTCCCCACTGCCAGAAGACTGGTCCCCGAGTTACTTGATGCATGCCCTACCAAGGTCATACGAGCATTCTATCGCAAGACATGGCGGTACATGGATGCCTATATGTTCGTACATGTAGCTGTATTAATTTCTTACAGTAACTCACTCCGGTTGTTCATCTAGGAAGGGTCTTAATGCCAAACAGGCAGAATATGCAGTGAAGAAATACCGCTCCCATCGCAGGGTTGGAGCGGGAATAATGATGGACATGGCTATTCTGAACAACCCCAAGTAGATTCCAGTATCAAATATCGAGGTCCCAGGGCAGTAGAGCCCAGAATCGTGCTTCTTGTGCCGGGGGAGGAGGTGAACATACCCGATTAGGCAAGTGGCGGTGCATGTGGCGCGGGAAGTCTCAATTTACAGTCGTCGAAACCACAAACTTCAGATTTTTGGGAAAGTGACCAGATAGCTCTTTAGATATGTACAATTGGATACCATTACAGGTGTTTTTAAAGAAAAATAAGCAAAAGTGGCTCCGCAGAAAACAATGCGCGTTGAGACGGTGGCGGTGGTCGGTCCTTCCGCTTTGGCACTATACGGACAATTATATACTACGTCACAGCAGTGTGTCAGCGGGATAGCGGCCGGCTGTCCTAGGGGTCCGCGTGCTGCTCCACGTGCTCCACGTGCTGCGGGCCGGGAGCGCCTCGGGGGACTCCAACACTGTGCTGTGCCCTTAGCGTCAGCCAAACATACAGTAAGGCACTTACTGTATGTCGCGCTTGATGATCACATGAGCCATCTTCCCGGTCCGGTTGATCACTTCCCCGCGACACGCCGACGCCGAGTCACGGCCGCCGCAAAGCACCGCTTCGTTTTCTGACCGACTTCTTTCACGTATCATCCTCGTAAAGCTCGTTGCGCCCGCGATTACTGTGACAACAACTACAAGGTTGTGGCGAGTCGCAACGAAATTGACTGTTCTCGACGACTTTAATTCTCGTCACCGTTATCCCCAGCTGCATGGATGTGGCACCTCTTATTCTTCCTATAGTCCTAGCATGATTGGGTTTAAACTTCCGTCCTTTGGGCATCCGATGCGCACCATATCCTGATATCCCCGTATCTCATGCGCAGCCTCCTCTTCGCAATTCCATCAGAAGCTTCCTACGTCGCTTGAATGTAGCACTGGTTATTTACACCGCCGTTCCTTCTTGGTCTATGCGGGATTCTGCTTGGAATGAGTTGGTCGTTTATAGACACTAGCGCCCCAGGTCCCTTTCATGAACAAGGCCTCGTGTCTGCCTAACTGATCCACCTAAGGTTCTCTCATTGTAAGTTTCGCCACCGTGACCAAGAACACCCCTCGAATCACTTCCTGACATCTCGCAATTGTGCCACTTTTTTTCTCACGGGAAATCTATAAAAGCCCACCTTTGCCAGTGCAGACTCTCGTCTCCTCAGAGGACAACACGTTCCCACTTTCAATCTTCTACAAGTTAACGAATATGACTTTTTCTGACAGCGGTACTGAGCTAGATAGCAACTTCGGAATACCGGGCAGCCTCTCTGATACCACTGGTTCGCCAGCTGGTCTCTCAGAACCGCCGCAGGAGAGACGCAGGGTGGTTGATGCTGTGGATCGCCTTCGTACGACGAGGTGAGAACTATTCCACATTACCGTCCATCACCGGTCTGACTTTACTTTGTTCTTCCAGCATCCCTAATGCGGCTGTCCTTGGTCCGACTTCGTTACCCGACACCGCGGGCGCACCAGGGCCAGTCGGCCTCTCAGACCCGCAATATGTTGCCCAGAGACGCAAAATGCTTGATACTGTGAATCGTCTTCGAGCGACGGGGTGAGACTACCGCCTTTTGTTTCCGTGTACCCATCTCAACTTCGTTATTGCAGAGCTCACCTGGAACTCGACATCCCCATCATTGCCGTCCTGGGATCCCAATCTGCTGGAAAGTCATCGCTCATAGAGGCCATCTCAGGTATTACATTACCACGCGCTTCGGGAACTTGCACTAGGTAACGCATCGTTGGCCCCTACCCTGTCATTTTCGCCATGAATCTCATGCCCTGTACTCAGGTGTCCGACAGAATGCCAACTGTCGCGCTCAAATGGGCCCTGGCGTTGCGTGGTTTCATTGCACATGGTCACGGATGAAGACGGCTCGGTGCTTCCACAGCCCCGTAGGCACGAGTTTGGCGATCCTATCTACTCCAAGTCCCTCGTCACTGAGCGGATTCGCCGCGCCCAGTGCGCAATCCTCAATCCCGACACTCCGTTCACATTCTTCCTGGACTCACCTCCTGACACCTTGGAACTGAAGCATTTGTCATTTTCCTCCAATTCGGTCTGCCTAGAGATAAGCGGAAATGACGTCGAGGATTTGTCCTTTGTTGACCTTCCAGGTGCGTAATACAAATGCCTTGACTTTGATAGTTGATTAAGCCATGATGGCAGGCTTGATTGTCGGAGGGGAGCCACGTGATGCTCATCTGGTTCAACAACTCGCTGAAGGGATCATTTGCAAGGAGAGCTGTATCATTCTATTAACCATTGCTTGCGAAAGTACGCCAACCTTTTACCCTCCTTGTGTGGACCCCGCATCATCTTTGTGAACAGCCGACTTCGAGAACCAAAGCGCGCATCGCCTCGCAGAGAGATTTGACCCACAAGGCTCTCGGACCATCGGTAGTTTGATGCTTCATGATGTCCTTTCGCGCTGCTAATGACGGTTGTGCAGGTGTCCTCACCAAACCTGACCGGATACCCACGGGAGAAGAGTCGAATTGGATAAGCAAGATCCAGAGTGGTGGCAAAGACGGAGGGGTCGAGTATTACTCGGTGAAGAATCCCGACTCACATGATATCAAAAACGGAATCACATATGGGCAAGCTCGAGAGAAGGAAGCCGATTTCTTTTCGACCAAGGCTCCGTGGTCGAGCCTAGAATGGCTTTACAAGCGGCGCCTGGGCACAGATAAGCTAACGCGGCGTCTGGGCCAAGTTCTATCTAACTTGATCTCCAAGCGGTAAGTTTTGCATTACATATAAAGCTTTGGGGTTGAATGAAATTGTTTGGTACTAGGCTTCCAGAGCTGCAGTGCGAACTCGACAGGCTACTCGAGCTAGTGGAAGATGATATCTCGTGTCTCCCTGATCCGCCGTCCTCCGAGCCTATGGTGGAGATTATGAAACGGATTGGAGACTTTGTCCGCTCTATCGAGCACATCGTCGCTGGTGCTCCCGACGAGAATGGTCTCATACAAGCCCTTCTTAGGCCACGAGAGCAATTCAGGAGAGCAATACGCGAGACGGCACCGGACTTTCGCCCGTTTGAACAACCCAGAAATGTCAACCCTGCGCCAGTTCTTCCTCAGCCACGCTTTCTCTTGAATGAAGAAGCAGAATTGGAATGGCAGCCGAATGACGCAGGTCGAATTGTTTTTGTTGACGAGGTCATGAACAGGGCAAACTCGTAAGTAATGGTCCTCTTCTCCACACGCTCAGTCATGACCTCCATCCTGTCAGCGCTCGGACTCGGGAGCTACCAAACAATTACCCATATATTGTCAAAAAGCAATATATTGGTACTATTGTGACGCTGTGGAATAGACCGTCCCGGCAGCTCTTCGACTTTGCAGTAAAGGAACTGATCAAGCACGTCAAATTGCAGATTGAAGGAAATTTTTCACAGTATACCTATGGTCAAATGAAGCAGCGAGTCACGTACGCTTTGCATTTTTCTTCCTGCCAATGTTCCATTTGTTTACGATAACTTAGGAGCATCATGAAAGTCCACATAGAGAAATGTGCTGATGCTGCGGCACAGCACATCGACTCCTTGCTTGAGGAAGAGAAAGAGCCATTCACTATGAACGAACACTATTTCATGGAATATCGTTCGAAGTTCTTGGCGCACTACAGGCAAGCTCGGCTAAATGCTACGAGCCAGTTCATACGGAATCTCGAAAATAGGGACGACGGAGATATGATGGCGGCCATGACCGACACACTCTGCTCTCTGACTAGGATGGGACTAGAACAAGCCGATGCGTCGTTATTTGCCAAACTACTCCCATCGGATCCCATGGACCCAGCGATCGAAATAATGGCGGACGTCCGCGCATATTTCCAAGGTTCGTCAGACATCCTTTTACCCCTCGTTCGTCTTTATCGCGACTGACCCACTTGTATCACAGTGGCATACAAGCGGTTTGTCGATAACGTCCCAATGGGTATCGATAGGACACTGGTGCGCGGAATGACCCGCGGCCTTGAAGGAGTGCTCTTAAGTGGTCTTGGTGTCAGTGGTCCCGAAGGGTACAAGAGGTGCAAGATGCTTCTGAGTGAGCCGGAAGAGATTGCTGAGCGTCGCAGCGAGTTGGAAAAGAGGCGTAAGCGTTTGATATTGGCAAAAGAAGAGTTGATAGAAGAGTTCATGTGATGATGGTGGAATGATGTGATTATGTGATGTTTGTGTACCGTGTACCGTGACCTCCAACATGCTTTTTTTTTGCTGCGGACAACGTTCTTCCTCTTCTTTTCCTTCACATTGTACATCAGTGCCGCCATCCGCAGCATCCGCAGGACCACGTTGTTCCATCAGACGATGCACTCGACTTTCTGAATAAAGGAGTTCATGAACACGGACCCGTTTTTTTTTGCTGCGGGCGGCGAACAAGCGCGCGCTGATAACCCGCGGCCCTGATTCTTCCAGAAAAGACAGGCGCGATCCGGCAACTTCTTACTGTACTGATTCTCTCAGGACTGTTAGGTTGTGGCACTCATGGATATTTCAGAGCCTTCATCCGTAAGTAATTTTCTTTTGCCCTTCTCCAAATCCGACTATTCCTTCACTGCGAAATCCTCTCTAGTCCCACCTGCATCACCCGTTCAAGACTCAGATTCTGAGTCGGTGATAACAACGTCACAAATGATCTTAGATGCCGCCGAAGCTTCTACTACAGCCACTCAAGTCGATCCTGAAGTGATTGTG